>JACEEZ010023811.1:0-18006 GCA_016584305.1 Chionoecetes opilio | reverse complement strand
TGGGGCCCCACCCCCCGGCAACACGTGGGGAGCGGAGTGTGAAGTTTAAAAGGAAGAAGAAGCGTGAGACGGAAGAGAAGGGTCTCACCGGGCCTAGAATCGCCCTAAGAAAGGAGAGAAAGGGGGATGAAGTATAAAGGCGACATCACCGAAAGGCTCCACCTCCCAGTGACGAAGGGGGAGCGCTTGGTCCACGAGGCCGACGGCCACCGAACCCAACAATGGCAGGCAGGCCGCCAGAGTAGGTGGCGCCGTCTACCACGCTTCAAGCCCCGCCACCACGACATTGTGACTCCCCACTGCGGGGTCTCACCATTAAGACCTATGATGAGTACCAAACTAAATTTAACATATATTTCTCTGGCAGTCAAAAATCCGGTACCCTTACCCCACTTTTTAGACTTGCCGACAATCACAAAAGGCAAGAACACCCAATTCCAGTCATGGCAGCCTTGCAAAAATCCTCTAACGTTAAATTAGACTTGATAAGACAGCTGGAATCTTCTGAATGGGTTGAGGATGGGAAAATGAGTGTCAGCTGTAGGTAACCTTTTTGGTTACTACACCTACATGTTTCTCATACATCCTTCCACAGCAAAACAGGCGTCTGATAAACACCTTAACTTTGCTCCACAAGACACCTTAACTGAATTTGCTTCATATTTTGAGGACTCTTCGTCTCTAGTATTTTCAGCTAATGCACATTCTTCGATGTCTGCTGTTGTATCTACACAACACAAACACCACCAACCGCGAAAGACTTCTCGTTCTCCTTCCAACTCAAACACACGTTCCTCCTCAAACACTCGTCAGAGACAACGTTCATCTTCACATTCACGATATTCCCGGTCTTCTCACTCACCTTTTGCTTCTTACTGCTATTATTGCAAACACAAAGGACACACGATAGAACGTTGCTATACACGACAACGTCATTTTCCTAACCAGCAATATTTTCCACGCTTTTGTGATTACCATGGTCCTTGTGGTCACAACACCTCTGACTGTCATGCAGGAACAAACTCTCCTCGCTATTCACAGCAACACAACACCTCTGACTGTCGTGAAGGAACAAACTCTCCTCGCTATTCACAGCAACATAACACCTCTGACTGTCATGAAGGAACACAATCTCCTCGCCATTCACAGCAACATAACCCTCAATGACTATCACGCCACTTGCACTCCTCCAAGCACCACGAGCCAGCTCACACAGATGAACTTTCACTCCCTTTGTACACCATTTCTAATACACTTTGGGAGGACCCTATGATTTTGCAAGCTGAAGTCAACCAACCTTGTTTGTTGATACAGGTGCTTCAGTAAATATCATAACTAAAGAGTGCTTTGATAACATCAGATCTGTGCGTAATCGTAAATTAATCATTTTATAACCTTCTGACCTACAACTTTGTGGTATAGATGGCACAGCTCTCACTACTCTAGGTAAAGTTAAGTTTGACACATACCTATGTCCTGACTTGCCACCTGTCAGCCTGACTTACTATATAGCAGACGGTATAACCATTCCAGCTGACGCTCTCATTGGCCGTCCTGCTCTAACCAAAAATGAAATTGATCTTTATCCTCTCTTGCATAGAATCTATTGGTGTGAACGTTTCATTCCAGAGGTCCTGAAACAATCTAGAGCTTTTCCTGACTCTGTTCATACTAACATTGTCTCCTCCCCTACAAGTCTCCACAAGCTCTTGATTCCACATGCACTCCTACTGACAGATCTCTGATACAAGTGTTTTCCATTCCTAATTCTCCACTTGCCATGCCTAACCAACATTCACCATCCAGACCACGTCGTCGTTCCACTGGTCGCCCTTCTCGCTCAAAACGTAAACGTAAGACTTCCGTCGCGTTTATATTCACAGACGTTTCTACGTCTAATAACACCACTCCACTTCCATAAGCCTCACTTTAAAAGGTTTTAAAAGACACAACTAAGCACTGTCACGCGGTCATCTCGTCCAACGTTGAGCTTCTACCACTCTCATGCACACTTGTAGACGTTCGGGTAGAAGGCGTTTCGAAATTCGATGCCATATATCTCCCTGAGTCAGTCAGTCATTCTGCTCTAGCTGTTCCCTCAGCACTGTGCAGACTCAAAACGCATGGCAAATCAAACCTTTATGTGGTTAACGTCACCAAAGTTCCAGTCACTCTCACTTGTGGTACACGTCTTTGTTCATGTTACGTCTACCCAGCTAACGTTCGTGTCATTGAATGTTCACAAGAAACCACTAGTTCAGTTAACTCCATTTCAGTTCAAGAGTCTCTAAATTTGTCTGACCTTCAAGCTCATGTGCAAACCACAGACCATCCAGATTCACAGGATGAGCTTATTCAATTCTTGACCGACTTTCGGAGTATTGTGTCTCTCCCCGGTGAGGCACTAGGTAAAACCAACGTCGTCACTCATAACATCAAACTGATTAAGGACTCCCAACCTGTCTACATACCAGCTAATCGCATGGCCCACAGTAAGAATGCCATGGTTGATCGCATTGTCTCAGAAATGCTGACTGAAGGAATCATTGAAAACTCGATCAGTTCTTTCAATAGCCCAATGTTCCTTGTTCCAAAGAGCTCAGGCGAATGGCGTCCTGTAGTCGATTTCCGAGCTCTCAACAAACTGACTGTTCCTTCTCGGTATCTCATGCTAGTCCTCGAGGATATTTTGCAGAATTTAGGTGATCATAACACTGTTTTCTCCACCTTAGATTTGTGCTCCGGCTTCTGGCAATTCGAACTTGACGCAGAGAGCCGTGAATACACTGCTTTTTCTACACCCTCAGGACATTACCAGTACTGTCGCATGCCTATGGGTCTTTCTGGATCACCCGCGACGTTCCAACGCTTTATTAATTCCATATTCACTGGTTTAATGGGTAATACACTTTTTGACGTTGACGACTTGATCCTTTTCTCTAAATCTGTCCCAGAACATCTCCAGAAACTCAGAAAAGTTTTCACTCGTCTTCAGGACGCAGGATTGAAACTTAAACTCTCCAAATGCGCGTTTCTACGCAAAGAAACTACTTTTCTTGGCCATCTTATTAACGCTGACGGTATTCAAACGTCAAATGACAAAGTCAGCGCTGTCACTAATTATCCTACTCCAGTCAATGTAGATCAAGTCCGTAATTTCATAAGACTTAGCTCCTATTACCGCAGATTTATCAGAGGATATGCCGCCATTGCTTCGCCACTCACTTCACTCTTCAAGAAAGATGTGCCCTTCCAATGGTTTGAAAGTCAGGAAAACGCTTTCGCTGCTCTTAAGCACGCTCTCACTTCTGCGCCTGTCCTTGCATACCCTGACTACACTAAACCCTTCATTCTCAACACTGACGCTAGCTACACTGGTCTCGGTGCTGTACTCATGCAAGACCACGATGGTAAACAACGCCCCATCGCGTATGCCTCTCGTCTACTTAACAAGGCAGAGAAGAACTACGCGGTGACCGAGATCGAAGCCCTTGCAGTCATTTGGTCCTTAAAGAAGTTTCGTTACCTCATTCATGGCTATCCTATCAAGGTCCTTACGGATCATAAACCCTTACTTCACCTCTTCAAGGCCAAGGACCAGTCAGGACGCATGGCTCGATGGCTACTTACAATTCAAGATTTCATGCGTACATTCAAGGAAACGCTAACGTTGCTGCTGATGCTCTTTCTCGCAACTGTGCACTTACGTGTCCTGTTGCCACGCAAACATCCACATTTGACACGCTTTCTAACGATGATCTCTACACTGCTCAACGCAATGACCCCACATGGTCAAAGGTCATCTATTACTTTGAATCAGGTGATGACTCCAACATTCCTCAAGTTCCTTCTCTTTCACATTACCTCCTTCTAGAGAGGTAATTTCCTACCTAGAGAGACATCAACCGTCAGACTAAGAAAATCATGGAGAACTGGTACAACCCTAACGCTACAAAAAAGAGTCAAGACATAACTATCTTCTACCGGGCTTTCTTCTCCACCGCTCACCAGGAAGAAGAAAGAATAATATCACAAATCGTCCACCGTAACGTGAAACCTGCAGACCAAGAGAGGAGAATAAAACTACAAATTTACTACAAAAACAAGAACACCAGCAACCTCCTTCTCCGTAACAGCCCAAGCCAGACGAAGGAGACAAAACAAAAGTCCCATGTCGTATATAGGATCACATGCAAAAGAGGAAACTGTGAAGTCCTCCCCTCATCCTACATCGGCATGACGACAACGAAGCTGTCCAGACGTCTTACTTGCCACCTAACTTCCGGAGCCCCAAAAAGTCACCTATTAGAACAACATGGCATCATCATAACAAGAAAATTTCTAGAAGAAAGTACAGAATTGGTTGACATGTGTGCAGATGTGCGGCGACTTCCCATCCTAGAAGCACTGTACATAAAAGAGATCAATCCCAAGCTTAACGTCCAGGCAAACGACCTACAAGCTCTACCCAGCATGAAAAGAACAAAAGCAAATAACAGCCTACTCACAGAAAAGCCAAGCGAAGACCAAAAAACCCAAATCAGCGTCTCCCCCCTCAAAAAGACGAAAGCAAAAGCTATCTACCAATCACCGATGCCGGGCTAATAGGCTGCGTGCAGGCAGACCGGCTATAAATAGCACTTCACCTCGCATCTTCATCCAGGGGAAGCCAGCAGCCCGCCGCGCAAGGAGCGGGCTGGTGGGATAAAAACGCCAACCCCCGTGGCAGCGGGCCATGCATGCCCCCCCACGGTTTCCTCTTCCCACCTTCCTTCCCCCCCGCGCAGCCCATAAGTGTTTGCGCCCCCTCCATTGTCCCTCGACTTTCACCTATGGGCATTGTCCCTCGACTTACACCTATGGGCCGTCATCAGGCGAAGGGCCCATGTCACCTGTAAACACAGGTGACAATCTAAAAACAACAACAACAAAGCATCTTAATCGAGTTGGAGCCAGCAGTCACCGCCTAACGGAGCTCCTGGGGGGGATAACACGCCAACCCCCATGGCAGCGGGCCGGGCAGCCCCCCATGGCCACTCTTCCCCCTCATCCCCGACGCGTAGCAGCCTGCTGCGCCCCCACCGGAGAGTGTATCCTGCTGAGTGCCCCGCACTCCCTCGTCAGGGGGACAAGCCAGTCCTCGTGCCGCACGCCAGCAGCACGAACACTCCTCTCTTCCGGGAAGGCGAGGGGTAGCCATGCCCTTCGTCTCCCGTCTTTTTTGCCCGCAGCCTAGCGCCGCCGCGCTGCCCGCACTAGGCTGCTCTCTGACGGGCTCAAGTTAGCCCGTGGTCCTCCATGCTGGAGGCCCAATAGGGAAAAAAAAAAAAAAAAAAAAAGCATCTAATCATGGTCACCTCAACTCCTGAGGAGAAAAACATCTTCCATATGCTGCTGAAGATGGGTTCTTAGACCCGAAATCGCGATACAGCAAACATGACAAGTACGGCGAAGTCATAAAAGTGATTACAAAAGAGAATAAGACACTCTTAAGACAAAGAGAAAATATCTTTAAGAAGATAATAAACACTAAAACTATTTTATCACTTTTAACGAGATATTAATATATATTTTATAAAATATATATATAATTTATAATATATTATATATATATATATATATATTTTATATATATATATATATATATTATATATATATTTATATATATATAATATATATATATATATATATATATAATGTATATATATATATTATATCAATAAATAATATAATCATTGCCATTAGTGATTTAGAAAATATATATAGATGTACAATTACAAAGTGCTTCACCTCTTTTTTTGCACTACGTATATGCAGAGAAAATATAAACAAAATTTGGTTTGCAGATTTGCGGACTTGCGGTTGCGAAGTGTGAGCTTCAAGAAATTTGCGGACTTGCGGTTGCGAAACGAAAGGATTGGGGTTTGCGGATTTGCGTTTCCGGCAGTGGATTTTATTTTGGGCGGTGCCCCATCTCTGCTGACTGACACAAAACACACACACACACATTTCTATGAATTTTGTTATTTCCGGGATGGTAACAGGTGGAGTGACGTGTCCAGGCGCGTGATCATAGGAGCGCAGCCAGGGGCCTTCAGCTAGATGAAAAGGGGATACCAATATTTGAGTATGTGGAACATCTCAGGTATGGGCGTGGGATGTTTTAAAAATGGCCGTCTGCCGGGTACCACTGGTTGCGTGTGACCCCGGGGGGCCCTTAAAGTGGCCCTTTTTTCGGGCTAGCATAGATATTGGAGGTACCAACATAAAACCAGCTTTACAGGGCCCAAGTACATCCCCCAGAGTGTAAAATGACCAATGCCAGACAAATAGCCCGCTGTTTGGCCCTGCAGACGGGCCAAAAAGAGCCAAAATTCGAGCTAGCATAGATATTGAAGATCCCGATCGGAACCCACTTTTACATGAAAGGAGTATATTCCCCAGAGAAGAAATGACCCATGCCAGAAAATATTACTCTGCAATGGTGCCGCCAGAAGCCCTTAAAGTGAGCCCAAAGACCCCCGCCACTCATCTAGGCTAGCACAAACATTGAAGATACCGAATGGAAAACCCAAATTAGATTAATTAGTTTCATTCCCCAGAGTAGGAAATGACACATACCAGACAAATATTCCTCTGCATTGTTGCCCCCAGAAGCCCTTAAAGTGAGGCCCACAATCCCTGCCACTTATCTAGGCTAGCACAAACATTGAAGATACCGAATGGAACCAACTTAGATTGAATTAGTACATTCCCCAGAGTAGGAAATAACCCTGCCAGACAAATATTCCTCTGCAATAGTGCCGCCAAAAGCCCTTACAAAATGGGTCTTTGGGCATGTTTTTGAACACCATATGCAGTTTCAACTGCTTATTTGTAAAGGGTTTCAGGGGTGCAAAAATTACCAAAATGTTTAAATTTTTCGAAAATAAACAGCAAAAAATGTCTATAAAAAATAAGCGCAATTTAACTCAAAACTGAATAGACATAACTATGCAACATTTCACATGTTAAACATATAAATACGTACAATGTGATTTTTAAACTGATTTGAAAGGGTTTTGTGTAAGTGATTATAACAAAATTAAACAAAATTGGTAGCAAATATCCAGACTAGTAATTGTGCTATACTAGTAACTCGACAAAGAATGAGATTGAGCATTGGGTATACAGTAGCCACACTTGGAACACTAGGTACATTAGGACCTAGGTAGTAGTGTAGGGTAATCCAGTGTTTTGTGTTCCCCCCCAGTTAGACATGAAAGGTAGTAGGTAAATGGTAGTAATAAAATCAAATATATGTCATGCAGCTCCATACTAATAACACACCAAAAAAATGGATATTGTTTGCAAAATGGCGCTAAACTACTCTCGACATTTTAAACCCCACAAGTTAAACATGCCTAACAAACCAAATGTGCCACGGCATCATAAAAACTTCATAAATTTCACTTATAAGAGTAAAGTTGAACGATAGAAATTTCAGGCATTCTTTTTGCACATTCCTCGCGTGGCAAGCTTCCTGTCGCTTACTATCTCATTGCTGAATATTTTTTATATAGGATAATACTTTAACATATTATAAAATACAATATCTAAAAGCAAGTGATATTGTTTTGCTAAAAGGGGGGATCTTTTCAAGACAAGACAAGGATCATTTAAATTTTGAGACAGACATTGAGGCAAGGGCAAGACAATGGCTATTTTCAATAATTGTTTGGTATCTGCCATTTTACACTCGGGGAAAGCTACTTGTTAATTTGCAGTTGTTTATGTGCGGTATCTTCAGTGTTTGTGCTAGCCTAGATGAGTGGGGGGTCGTGGGGGCTCACTTTAAGGGCTTCTGGCGGCACCATTGCAGAGGAATTTTGTCTGGTATTGGTCATTTCCTACTCGGGGGAAAGTATTCAATCATCTAAGTTGGTTCCATTCGGTATCTTCAATGTTTGTGCTAGCCTAAAATGAGTGGCGGGAGTCGTGAGTCTCACTTTTAAGGGCTTCTGCGTCACCATTGCAGAGAAATATTTGTCTGGTATGGGGCATTTTTCCCACTCTGGGGAATGTACTCATTCAATCTAAATTGGTTCCATTCGGTATCTTCAATGTTTGTGCTAGCCTAGATGAGGGCGGGGGTCGTGGGCTCACTTTTAAAGGGGTTCTGGCGGCACCATTGCAGAGGAATATTTGTCCGGCATGGTCATTTCCTAAATCTGGGGAAAAATACTCATTCATGTAAAAGTGGTTCCGATCGGTATCTTCAATATCTATGCTAGCTCGAAATTTTTGGGCCCTTTTGGCCCGTCTGGCAGGGCCAAAACAGCGGGCTATTTGTCTGGCATTGTCATTTCACACTCTGGGGGATGTTTCTTAGCCATTTAAAGCTGGTTTTATGTGGTACCTCCAATATCTATGCTAACCCGAAAAAAGGGCCACTTTAAGGGCCCCCAGGGGTCACACACAACCAGTGGTAAACCCCGGGAGACGGCCATTTCAAAACATCCCACGCTTACACCTGAGATGTCTACATACTCCAATATTGGTATCCTTCTCATCTAGGCTGAAGGCCCCCGGCTGCCGGTCTATCAGGCCCTGGGTGAATTACAACATGTTGAAGCAAAACCCGGAATTAACTCGCTCAGCTGTGAGTGATGATTATAGCTTCAAGATGCATGTGGTACAAAAAAGTATCTGTAATTGGGGGGGGCCACATGCCTGTCTGCGCTCTGATTAGAGGTGGTAACCCGTGCAGCGGGCAAAGGGCCCTGCGCGGAGACCCCCAGTGTACCCTGGCTTACCAACGACGGATATCCAAATGTCCCAGGCAACAACAGGTGTGTGGGGGTCATAAACCCCGGATACCCTTTGGGGAGACGGCGATCCCCTGCCTGACGCTGACAAGACAGGGGGAGACCGTTAGTCTGGCAGCTTAGGGGGAAAATATGGGACATCCCGGATAAAAGCCCCAAAAATTTTTTCAGGCACTAAAAGGCCCTAGCTATGTTTTTGAGGGGGGACAAATGACCCACACTCAGATGGCTAAAGGAACGCTTCTTTATTTTTTGACATTTCCGCATGGGAAAAATTGGGAAAAGGGGTTTTTTTAAAAAAATAGTCATAAGGATAATGTTTATTGGTGCAAGTTTTTTTATATTTTATTTAATAACTCCAGAAAAAAAATATTCCAATAGGCTGAAAAAAAAACATAAATTCAATATTTATTCGATTTTAAAAACTCCCCTGCGGACATCGCGAAATGCCATGTATTTATTGCGAACACAAATTTTAAAACATACCCCCTTGCAATTCAAAAATGACAGTGGTTAAATCTACTGACGGTGAATTATGAAAAATAAGATTTTAAAAGCTCATTTACAACAATCATGTTTTTCCGTACAGCTGCAGGAATGCCATGTCTTTGTTAAGCACCGATCACAATGCAGGTATGTTTAAATTGTAATTATGTGTCTACTTCTCACATTTGCAGCTGCACAGTTGGGTGCATTTCCAGCTGGCTTTCTTGCATAAAACATCTCCCGCCACAACCTCAGCACTTTTGCAGGAAATTTAAAGTTCACTTACACCCTTTTGCTGCCGCAGGTGCGGCCCCCAAAAGGGAAACCCCAGGACTTGTTTCTGCATCCAGGTCCAACCGACCCTTCAGCAGTTGGTGTCTGTTGTTGGGCCTGGTGACAGGTGCCAGATGCCAGCCTGTACACTGCACGTTTGGGTGTGCTGCAGCGGGGCCCTTTTTGAGTTGGGGGAAGTTCTCCATCGTTCTTTTTTTCGGGCAGAACTTTCCCTTTCTTGCTTTTTCACCGACACAGAGGGGGTCTTGTCATATATAACGACTGTAAAACGTTCCAGCATCTGGAACCCGGGGCAACCCCACGGTGATTTGTGCATGGGGTGTTCTACGATGAAGTTAAAGGGCATTGTGATTTGGGTAAGGCACCCCATGTTTCCCCAACCGATTTTTTTCCCCTTTTCCAAAAAAAGAAAAGTCGTACACCCCCCTGTGAAGCTTGGCAGGGTAGCGCGGGATTCCTTTCCCAGAGTACTAAAAGATGGCTTTGATTGTAGGAAAAGGAATTCTTGCCACTGCCGAAGGCGACCCAGTTTCACCGAGGATACTTGCTGGCTAGAAAGGTACTTCCCGATGAGGATGACAAAACGTCATATCCCGGGGCGTACCAAGCATGTGGTATCCACTCTGGGGATCTTGTAGATGACCACAATTCTTTTTCTGCCTCTTCGTGGTCACATGGCGGCATCGGGGTCAGTCCACGCAGACACAGAGGCTCCAGAGTTCAAAGACCTGTTTTTCCGTCTGGGAAGGAGTGGATAAATCTTTCCTATGGGAAAAACTGGAAGAGTTCTCCCTTTGTTTGTGGGGTCCGCGGGAAAACGGGCCAATTCCCGGGGATTTTGGGGGCCCTGCCACCTTCCTTCGACATTTTCCCCCGTTTTTTTGGGTTGATTTTTTTGATACTTTTTTGCCAGGTACCTGTCCCCCAACCACATCTACTCAAAGAGGTTTCCATTGTCATGTGTGGGGAAACAAAACCCCAAATTGCATAATCGTCAAATTAGTGGCCTCATGGAGGAGGTGTACCACGCAGCACCATCGGCACTCTAACATAAAATGAGCCAGGGGGTTTCTTCTTGGTCTTCGGGGCCAAAAGTTGGTGGATCGGCTTCTTCCCTTGTCGCAGTTTCCCCTCTTTCACCCAAAGAAGGGGGGTATGGTGATTCCCCATGCTTGAAAAAGTTCCGGGTCCCCATCACGGTGCTGTGGACTATGTGAGACGGGAAAAGAGGGCCACGTCATCCTTCACATAGACATTGTCCGACCTGTTACTCTTCGTCTTGGGTTGGCGATCTGAACGGGGAAATTTGTTTTTCTTAATTTGGGTCATGGGGGAGGGTGTAGCATCTGTCAACACTACTTTTGTAGTCCATACTCTTCTTCCCAACAGGCTCTACTGTGCGGACGTGGACAACAGGATGGTCGATGACATTCCGTGTGTCAAGTGCCAGGAGTTTGGGGGTGTCTCCTTAAGGGGTTTCCCATCTCACTGATGACCTGGATAAGGCCCACAGTTTGTTTCGGGAAAAGTTTTCGGGTAGATAGACCTCCTGTGAGGTAGGGTCATCATTGGGGTGTCGGCATACTGCCCCCGAACTCGCAGGAGTCGCCCCCTGCCCCGGCCCCGAAACCCACCTTCCTGAAGGAAAAAACGGGGTTTTTCTCGGAAGGCCATGCTCCCCTTCCCCTTTTCACAAGCCTTGTTTTTTTCGTGGGTTGGGTCAAGGGTATAGGGGAGAACCTCTTGGTGTTTTCGAAACGACCCATTTGCCGTTGACTTCGAATTGGTGTTGAACTCTGGGGGGCAGACTCTCCATGTCCCTGTATGCAGGGGGAGCCCCCGGGCATAGTTCGGTGGTCCAAGCGAAGAACCAGGGCACAAGAGTTTTTTCAGTGTCTCAACGTTAAGGGGAAATCTTGTTCTCTGTTGCACGTAAAAGATCAGGCCAAGAATTCCAGCGAGGAGATCCCAGTATGGAATGTTGGACTCCTGGAGCCATTCCCCTCCCGCCTAAAACCCTTTATCATTGCTTGGTGTTTCACCAACTGCCCTTGGGAGCATCCCCGCATCTTGGCCCGTGCAGAGCCCTGGATTGGGGGGCGTGTCGGTCTTGGGGGGGGAGGCCCTCAGGGGAAAAGTTCGCAGTGCCCGACATGCAATCCTTTCTTGAGTTAATGCGGTTTTTCCCGCCCATCCTCCAATAGTCCCCAAGTGTTTCCCAAAAAGCCATCTCAACATGGAGACCCCCCAAACAGACCACGTACTGGGCTTCGCCATGTGTGGGGGCCAGGGGCCCCTAAAAAAACTTGGCCCGTGATACAGCGGAGCATCTAAGGCAAAGCGGAAGTTGCCAGGGTTCAGAAAATTATGGCTTCACGCAGAACATTCATCCCTGTTTTTACCATTGCTGCAGTGGGGAGCCTTCTCACTGAAGAGCGGCAGGAGCTGAGTGATTGAGGCTGCAAGTCAAAGGGGGTCTCTTCACAGGAGGTGTGGTAAGCAGACCAGGCAACAGCATTCCCCTGGCCCCAAATTTCCCTTTCCCCTGAGCAAAATGGCATGTTCCCCGCCACTTGTTCTCTTTGTCGCGGGCCTTGTCAAGGTGTCCCTGATGGGTGGAGGGCATACGAAGTCCTCGGCACAGCCAGCTTTCCCTTCCCAAGTGCCCCAGCTGGAACATGGTGAAGTTTTCAGGGGTCTATGGTCCCGGGTGGTTTTTTAGAAGGGTAGGTGATCTCACTCTGGATTGGCCATGTTTGAATGGGGGAAAAAAATGGAAAAAAGGGTATACCTGTCCCCCTGGAATATCCTGTGGTTTGTGTTTAGGGGTTGTGGGGAATATTATCAAGGGCCCCACAGTGAAGAGCTGAAAGCGCAACGGACTGGGGAACCCAAATCCCTTTTCCCCATGTCCTAAAACAGCAGAGCCAGGGATTCTCTAGGGGGAGCACCGGTCAAATGACACTCAGGCCCAAGTATGCTCTGGGTAACAAGTTTCTTGACCTAGTCTGGTGGGGAGGGTTTAGGCCAAAGTAGAGTGGTTGGGGGGGGTCAATTTCCAACGAATGTCGTGATCGACTGCTTGGTATTTGCTTGTCTCTTTGGCTCTTTTTTGCAGTTGAAGAGTATGATCTGTAGGCGTGAAAGGCCGGGGAATCGTGGGAGTCCGATCTTTCAAGTCAGCTCCTTCTCGCATGGTCACCATACTCTTGAGGTGGCTGGAACAGAGTTCTTCTGGCAGTCAGGGGGAAAGGAGCCACTGAAGTTGAAACCACAGGAACGAAAGATGTCCCCTCGCACAACCTGGCGCTTTTTCCAAAATTAGTGCATCTCTTTCATAGTCATTTCCCCTGGACTGTTTCAGCATTTTTGCATGCCTTTTTTAAAGAAAAAGAGCACATTTTTTTTCCCTCACTTTGTCTTGTGAATATGGAAAATGCTTCAGGATTTGCTTTTAAAGCGAACTTTGTTGATTCACTCCTGATGCCAAATCAGCAAGACGACTTTTGAGAGAGCCGTGGGAAGAAACTTAAAAGCAATGTGCCTTCTTCCCACTTCATTCTTAGTAGGACCAGCTCAGCAAATGCTTTGCCGGGTTTTTTTTGGTTTACTGGGATCCTGTAGTTTCCCTGTTTCCCGACGGGACCCGGGGACGATTCCGCAGTCCAACCAAACAAGCAAGATGGTACTTTCCTCCAGGCAATGGGTCACCCACACCCTTCAACCTGGTCAACAAATCTGAACCCCCAGATCTCGGGCCATTTACCTAACATTGCATTGCCCCCAGGGTTTTGAACTCATGCAGGAGTCCTCTTTTTTTGGGGCAAAATATGCACTGGCTTGTCGAAAAATTTGCGTGGACGACGGCATCGGGTTTTTGGAAGGAGTGCTATCTTCCCTCGCTTCTTCGCCCTTGCCAGTTTCTGTGTGTTGAATTGGTGTGACATGTTTGTGCCACTGGCAGATTCCTGTAACTCATCCACGCTGTGGCGCACCAAATGCAAGAGGCACTGGCAGGCGTTGATTCTCGAACTGAGTCACTTTTCCCGGAAAGATCCATAGGACAGTGGCGCCGACTTTTCCGCTCCTGTGCATTTAAGGGGGGCAGCGAAATGGCTCAGAGGGTTTTTTTGGCAGGGTGCACAGTAAACCAATCATCACGATGAGGGGCTGGGGCTTTCAAATCTCAAACCCCAAAACAAAAACGTTTGCAGAATTTTGCATCCTTAACTAATAATGTCGTAAGTAAATTTATGGCATCATGTAAGCCTAAATTCCCTTTAATAGAACGGTTGTCCTGGTAAATTTGAAAAGTGTGATCTTGAAATTAAGAGGGAGAAAAAAAAAAAAACTAGTGGGTGTATGGGATATACGGGGAAAATTTTTTTGCCATTTAAAGGCGAATCTTGATTTCATCAAGATTTTTTTAAATGAAAATTTGCCGTTTTCACAAAAAAAGGTTCATAGAGGCTTCTGAGTAATTGGATCGTTTGTCTCCCCTCTCAAAAACATAGCTAGGACCCGTAGAATGCCTGAACAAAATTTTGGGTTTTTTTCCGGATGTCCCCATCCTCTTGAAACTGGTCCTTAGCGGCCGACTACGTCCCAAAAAACGGTCGCGAAAAGAATTTGGAAGCCCGCGTCGTGTAGGGGAGGAGGGGCGAGAGCGGCGGGTCGGACGGGGGGTGGGTGGGCGGGGGCCGCCCCGGCCTCCGTCACCCTGTAGTAAGAAAAACTGCAAAATATTTTTTGAAAGTGTTATTTGTTCAGGAAAAAAATGGGATCTTGCATAATTTCATTGCAGTAGTGAATAGATTTTTTCAAAATATTATTCGGGGCTTTGTGTTACCCCTTTTTTTTGTGCCCTTGGCCAGTCCTTGTGATGTAAAAAAAAAAAAAAAAAAAAAAAAAAAAATACGCTGAGGATTTTTTAGGTGCTAAATTTATTCAAAATTTGCATAGTTAAGTAATTGCATGGCTCTTACAATTCAAAACTTTGCAGCTATAAAAAAATGTCTAGCTATTATTTTTTTTACCGTGACGTTTTTTTGAGTTATCAATACGACATGAACAAATTGCGGGGGCCAGGAAAAAAGGGGTTTTAAAAAAAAAAAAAAAAATCAGTACGTTTTTTTGAAAAAAATCATTATGATTTCGTATTTCATGTGTTTTTTTACAAAGAGGATTTAACCGAGAAGGGGGAGGGGGAGTCCCTGAGAAAGGGTTTTTGGGAGCGCTTCAAACCCCTCCTGCCCGTGTGTGTATATTGGGGCTCACATTGCAATCTGGGAGGGGAGGTTTCGTGTTGTGTGTGTGTGTGTGTATGTGTGTGTGTGTGTTTTGTTGGGTGGGTGTGGGTGGTGTGATTATCTAGTTTTATCTTACAGGGCCAGAGCGACGCTCGTATGACCCCGTCTCCTATAAACTTTTGATCATTCACCCTTAGTTTTTAGTTTTGGCCAAAGCCCACCCCGGGAGGCGGGGCACAAAACCCCCGCTAAAAAACCCCGGGACCCTTTATGCTGGGTGGACAGGGGCTGGGTTTTTTTAAGAAACCGCCCGGTCTTCGCTCCGCCCGGGGGTCGAACCCGGGACTTCTCGGGTTGGAGCCCAGCGTGTAACCCTTACATACGGGTTCCCCACAGGTGTGTGTGCGTGCGTGCGTGTGGCTGCGTGTGTGTGTGTGTTGTATGTGTGTGTAAGTTGTAAGTAATAATTTTTTTAAAGTAGTAAATTTCATAATTATTAAAACATAAAATTTTTTAAAGTAGTAAATTTAAAGGGCCCGGGCGTCGAGCCGAAAACCCCCAACAACGGTTTTGTGTTGAAATATCATGATCTATTTGCGGTATGATAGGCAATTTACATCAAAAGCCTACCTATCAATAAATAGATGTATACAAATTATTTATTATGAACACAATATGCAAACCTTTCTCTCAAGTAAGTCAGTTCCTTATATATACACGAATGAACATGTAAGCACTTTTAGCAAAATGTAACCTCTCATTTCCGTTGGCCTAACTCCCCTCTCTTGAGGTCGCCAGTTACGACACCTGAAGGGTTCGCAAAAACACACTTTTTCATTAGATATATCCCACACATAAAGTATAAAAACTGAGGATTTAAATGCTAATCTAACTTTTTCTTATTTTATTTAAATAGCTTAAACGATTATACAAGAAAAAAAATGCACACCTAATGGTCCCCCTCGCTTTGAGAAACCCCCTCCTTTCCCCCGCGACACACACAAGACGTACTCCCGCTTTAGTCAGACTAAACCCGACAATGATACCACTGAGCTCCCCCACGTACCCAAAAAATTAACTCGAATATTTAAAACACAAGAACCGAAAACAATTTCAGCCGAATGCCATTACGAATGAACACAGGAATGACCTTACCTCAAACACAAAAACCCGGCCGCCGTTCCCAGCGCCCCCTCCCAGGCCCCACCTCAATCTCGCCCGCTCTCGAAAAAGAACCGTCCCCCTTGTCAGTTTTCCTGGTATGTCCTTCCCAGCAAGCAACGCTTTGGTGCCTTACTTCCCCGAGCGTCAGGTCAAAACCCATCCTCCGCCCCTTTTTGGCCCTACCTATCATTTTATTTTGGACCCTTTGTCTCAATCTTTTTAGAGAGAGCGCCAGGGGTGTATTTACACTCTAAACAGCATAAAAAAGTCCTAAAAATTTTCATTCCTGCAGACATCACAGTAATATGTGTGTTTGTATATATTTGTATATCATCCCCGGGGATGTGGGTCCCCACTTTAACTTCCCTTTCGATTGCGAGTGCACGGGGGGGACACGGGGGGATCATGAGCCCAAATCAAGGACACTTTAAAAAGCCTGCCGCGCCCCCAGGGTGAGGGCCAACCACAACCCCTCAATGAGCCCCCAAGGCCCTATCATCCGATCCGGAGGTCACTGCCACAGGCGCATAGGCATAAATATAATATATAAAATATATATTTATATATATATATATATATATGCTCGTACTAACTATACACTGGGTCATACAATACAACAATTTATTACATAACCTATTTTCATGTAGAATTTTATTGAAATTTCATGTATTTATTGGAAGCTTAATGAGTTCAATTATTTTTTTCATTTGTCCCAATTTCCATTCTTTACGTCTGCTGGTGGGAATTCCCACATTGGGGGCCTAAACATAGGATACTGTTCTGCAGAGCTGGCATTAAAACTTTTGAATGTATCAAAATACAAAAATCAAATACATGGGGAAAATGTTTTTTAAATGAAATAAAAATACATTTTACGTTGTTTTAAATAAAAAATAATAATACATTAATTGTTTTTTAAAACTTTGAAAATAATTTAAATACAACACATTTTTTTGCTTTTAATTAAATCATCAAGTTCAAAAAGTATTACTTTTTTTTAATTCTAAATCTCCGGAGGCATAAAAATGGAAATCAAAATTTTCCCAAAAATCTTTTTCTTTTTGCAATTAAGATGCTTTTCCTTTGAAAATTCTATAAACCATCTACCACACTATGGAACCACTCCCTGACATAATGTTCGAGTTGCTTATTTTCATAAAATTTTCACAACTTTAAAGTATAAATTCTTGGAGCTAAAAACTGTTAGAAAATGACTGGAGGAAGCACCAAAAAACTAGTGATGGAGAAAAGAATCCAAACCGCAAGGTGTTTATCAGACAGCAGGACAGGAAACTGAAAGTGTCTTAGAGTGTACCCCCGTCCCGCAGCTCCCGCCCGCCCCCTCGCCCCCCCCACCTTTACTCCACCTCTCTCCTTCCAGTCCCCAATATCCTTACTGCGGTATATGTATAGATTGAAAATATAAAAATTTGAACCCAGAATTTGTTCTTTGGTCATTTTTTTCAAAAGGCAAAAATAAGTGATTTTCAGCTACCTGGTATTTAAATTAAACTAAAATCTCTGAAATTTTGAAAAACAAAATATTTCCTTATATTTCCTTAGATTTTTTGGTTTCCTTTAAAAATTTTCCCTTTTCAGCCTAAAATTTTCCCTAAATAAGGAAAATTTTCCCGGAAAATGAAAATGGTTCACGTAACATAGGGGCTTTAAGTTTGGGGGGTTTATGACCAAATTAAGGGTAAACAAGTATTTTTTTTTTATATTATGTATTTGAAAACAAAAGTTTTAAATCTCATTAAAGTATTTAAATAATGGATTCAAAAAACATGAAAACCAAGTATTTTTGGAATACATTTCTAAATAAAAAATGTATTTAAATACGTATTTAAAACAAAATATTTAAATACTGCCCAGCTCTGTGTTTCGAAAAAGATTTTTAAATTTAGGGCAAACTAAATTTACATTTTCAACCCCCGGTGTTTTTTGTTTTTTAAAATTTTTTGGGTTTTTTTTCCACAGTTTTAAAAAGGGGGGGGTTTTTTTTA
>JACEEZ010023810.1:167500-211663 GCA_016584305.1 Chionoecetes opilio | reverse complement strand
TTAAATTATATATATATATATATATATATATGGTAAATTTAAGGACAAAAGGGCTCCACCCCCTATCTTCTTCTTATACCCAACAAGCTTGGGGAATGGGGAAACCGGGTTTTTGGGTGGGGGAGCACACAATAAGGGAAATGATTTTTTGCCCCCACAAAAAAAATCCATAAACTGGGAAAAATTTTCCCCTAGTTCCTAGACTTTATGGGGGCCATATTCCCTTATATGTGTGCTCCCCGACCCAAAACCCCGGGTTTTCCACCTGCCCCCAAGCTTGTTGTCTATAAAAAAAAGATAGGGGGTTGAGCCTTTATTCTAAAGATGACAAAACTCTACAGACCTACCTAGCACCCCCCCCTCGAGCCCATCGGGCTGTGCACAAAACCTAACCTAACCAAACCTAACCTGACTAACCTAACCAAACCCCTACTGGACTTAGTTTTTTCTAAAGAACCTAATTTAATATCGGCCTGTAGGAAAAGTATGGATCGGCACCATTAAATCTAACGGGTGTGTTAAGGACGTAAGTAAAACACGTAGAGCAACATTTGGGTCAGCTTACCGTGGAGCCCTTGTAGTTGTTCTTAAGATTTTCCCTCAACGCAATGCTAGTCTTTCCACAAAAACCTATCAGCACCTCTACCTACACATTAATATTGTTCATGTCCGTCAACAGTAAGTAATGCATACTTAAGATATCTTGCAATGTTTTGTGGTGGAATTCGGATGATGGTGAGTTTTTGGTACTCTCGTCTCCGTCGGCGAGAGTTTCCAAACTTTTCACTTCTCAAAGTGTGAGAGATCTCTAAGAACCAAATTAGAGCATATTGAATCTGCGAAACGTTTCCGGTCTGGTTTTGATTGCATAATTAGTAATTAGAAAAACAACGTCTGGTGTTATGGTTAAAAGACTAGAGATTTTATTTCACCAGACGATCGACGTTCTCCTATTACCATGTCATTCCCTTTTAGCTCTATTAGTGTGATCCGAAAGTTAAGCCCGTGCTACTAAATGTACAAATCAGGCTAATTTGTGCCATATTATCAGCGAAATTCAGGGAAAAACTACTACGTCCCCAGCTAGGCCCTATCGTCAGCCTGATAGACATGATCATTCTTTCACCAGTTTTTAAGTTGTCCTGTCGTGTCATTAAACCCTTTTATATTCTTGTTCGTGGTCTTAAGGGATGTCCATGCTTCTGAATGTACATCTATGTGTTTACTTGTGTCCTTTATCTGTAATTACAGTATTTCTACGCCGATACTCACTGTCTGAGAAGCTCTGCCCTCCCCGCCATATTTTTTGTTATCTCTGACGTCACGCAAAAAAGCGGGAAGAAGCCGTGGTAAGCGAGCCCTGGCTCTCGCTTCTTATGGCTTTTTACGGCTTGACCAGCTGGGCCAATCCGTAAGAAGCCGGCTTCTTAAAAGTGCCTCGCCATAACAGAAAACGCAAGCTGCAAGAAGCCGGCTTCTTACGGCTTCTTCACCAAAATTCGCCTATAGTACTACGTACGGATTGGTGATTTGGTGTTTGTCTGTGTATGCAGTGATTTCAGTGATTCAGTGATGCAGTGATGCATGTTTATTGCTGTAACAAACGCCTACACACACACATGCACACACACATACACAACACACACGCGCGTTTGTGTTATTGTGACTGCTGTGGGCACGGGAAGCATCCAAAAGAACATAATAACATAAGAAAATAAGGAAGCTACAAGAGGCCGTGAGACCTACACGAGGTAGTTCCTGTAGTGATTGTGAATTTCCCCTTCATCTAGGGCCCTAGGCGATTCATTATGTACTCTTGACGAACTCATAAAAAAAACGGTATAGAGTGAGAGCACCTTCCACCCACCCAACACACACACACAACATCTGATCAAGAGCACACTGCGCCTTCCCACACACATATGTAGCTACTATATATATATATATATGATTATATATATTATAATATATACCTAGTATATATATTATATATTATAATATATATATACTATATCTATAGTATATTGTGTGTGTTATCTACCTAGTTTATTTACCTAGTTGTAAATACACGGAAAGAGCTATGCTCGTATTGTACCAGTCCCTATCTACTATTATCTAGCTTGCCTTTGAGTCTGAATACTTCGTTGCATTGTGTGTGTGTGTGCAGTGAAGCGCATGCTCTTGAAGGATGTGTATGTGTGTGTTGGTGGCAGGCGCTCTCATTCTACCTGTTCTTCTATGTTATGTGTTATGTATGTGTATTGGTGGAAGGCGCTCTCATTCTACCTGTTCTTCTATGAATTTGTCTATGATGTGTATGTATGTGTTTGGTGTAAGGTGCTCTCATTCTACCTGTTCTTCTATGAATTCGTCTATGATGTGTATGTGTGTGTACGGTTGGTGGAAGGCGCTCTCATTCTACTTGTTCTTTTATGAATTCGTCTATGATGTGTGTGTGTGTGTGTGTTGGTGGAAGGCGCTCTCATTCTACCTGTTCTTCTATGAATTCGTCTATGATTGTGTGTGTGTGCAGGTGGAAGGCGCTCTCATTCTACTGTTCTTCTATGAGTTCGTCTATCTGTCCTACTGTAGCTACATGTCATTGTAGGTTCATTTGAGCTCTTTGTAAGGAGTTGCGATGCCTAAAGTCATCATTTTGCCTGTTCCCCATGGGTCACTTGTCCCTTCTAATCACTTCTTACTTATAAACTACAACTTATTTTTCACAACACAGTAAAAACCTACCAAAACTTGAAGGAGGATTATTGGCCATCTTGCGGTAGTAGGGGTAATGCAAGTTATGTTACTGTGGAGCGGCCCGCTGCGGCCGCTTGACAACTCTGCGTTATTGACGTCACAACATGGCGCCGGTCGTTTTGGGGCGCACAAATTTTCCTCCACTTATATTGGCTGTATCATCAAAAATACTGCTCACATCGAAAATTCAGCATCACTGCCCTACTATATGAGTCTTGAAGATTTCCAATCTATTGTTACCTCAAGTAGAGTAAATGGGTCCATTGTTTTCCCACTTCGATACGAGGTTACTATATGTGTCTTCTTCCATTGATAGAGATTTGCCCGGCATATGCTTTATTAATCTGGAGAAGGCGGTAAAAAGATGGAGGGGCAAATGGGGGTGTAGGAAGGTTGGAGAACCAAACCCAAAAAACTCTTCCTATGATGAATGGAAAAGATACAGAGCGGGCAGCAGCGAGGAATCTACAGCAGACACCCTAATACACTGCCAGATATTCAAAAAACGTAAAAAAATTAAATCGCTCCCACCGAAATTGTCAAAACAGCTAAGGACGTTATTCCCGCCCCAAGTTTTTTGGCGTCCTAAGTTTTTTGCGCCGACTGTACATTTAAATACAGTCGCCTAATTTTGCCTGTGATGGAGAAAAAGAGAGAGAGAGAGAGAGAGAGAGAGAAGAGAGAGAGGAGAGAGAGAGAGAGAGAGAGAGAGGGGAGAAAAGAGAGAGAGAGAGGAGAAAAGAATAACTAACAAACATAGACAGACAGGCAAATGAATAAATATAGAATCAAGCCAAAAAACCCCGACAAAAGTTGGAAAAAAAATAGAAAAAAATAGAGCAGAGAAAAAAAAGCTGTACTCGCCGCACGTTAAGTTGGCGAAATTGTGCCCTGGAAAATGGGTTTGGGGGGGCGGGCCTGAGGGGAGGAGTAAAAAATTGTGCCCGGGAAAAATGAGGTTTGGGGCTGCCTGAGTGCGAGGAGTAAGGAAATTGTGCCCTGGAAAATGGGGTTTGGGGCTGCCTGAGTGAGGAGAAAGGGAAAATTTTTGCCCTGGAAAATGAGGTTTGGGGGCTGCCTGAGTGCGAGGAGTAGGAAAATTGTCCCTGGAAAATAAGGTTTTGGGGCTCCTGATGGGAGTGAAATTGGGGGCCCTGGAAAATGATTTGGGGGCTGCCTGAGTGAGAGGAGTAAGGAAATTGTGCCCTGGAAAAATGAGGTTTGGGGGCTGCCTGAGTGAGAGGAGTCAGGCAATGGATGAGTATTTATGCCTCATTCACTCATACTGTAAGTTCCTCTTTGGGTGCTTCTGTAAGAGAAGAGTTATGGAAGTCAGGAAACCCCTGGATGTAACAGACTAAAGAAGAAGTGGTCCGCTGGATGTCTTGCCGCCTCAAATATCACTCTGGTAGGGAGTTTAGGCTGGTCCCGAGCCCGTAGCCTCGCGGTCCCGAAACGAGGGAGAAACGGTTTGAGCATTAACCGTGGGGGCGCTGCGAGGAAAAAGCCTCGTAGGGTAATATTTTTTGCCCGTAACTCCTTCGAGCATCTACCCCCTTTTGATGTCCTATGACGCTATCCGGGTGCGGCACAGCTGACCTTGTTCTTGAGGAAGGCAAGAAGGCTTGAGGTTTGGTGTCCTTGGTTTTTGGTGTGGGGGCTTCCCCCCTCCCGGCTGCTGACACACTTGCAGTTGGGAATTTCGTACTGCTTTTCAAAATTGTTTTTTTTCAGTAGAATTATCGTCAGCCTCCAAAAGGTTATCGTCTTTTTTTATCGTACATTAGTATTAAATGTATTTCTTTGTGCTTGCAAATGATGTAGCTATATATTGAAAACTTCCTGCTATTTGTTGATCTATTTTGATTATCCAGTCTACACTTTTATGGGAACACTTCATTGTTTTTCTGGCTGGAATCTCAACCACTGCCTATAGTTTTTGTGTCTGTATTCTATGTGGTTACTTTTGTTAGGTAATGTTACTACTAGGGTCTTGTTTCCATGAAATCAGTAAACCCTCGCTACAACGGAAAATTTGGGGGGGAGGGGTGATCCGGTTTTTGAGGCACCTGCTGCAGACGGCCAAACCCCTTTCTCGCGCTGATTTTCTGTTTTCAACACCGTCTCCAGCATTTCTAGAGTCCCAGGCAGCAGGTGGTGTAAGTGGTTAAGCGTATTCGACCATCTAGTCACCCTGGATGGTCGAAAATCGCTTAACCACTTACGCCACCTGCTGCCTGGGACTCTAGACTGCTGGAGAGGGTGAAAACAGAAAATCAGCGCGAGAAGGGTTAGGCCCGTCTGGCAGCAGGTGCCTCATAGGCGATAATCCGTTTTTCCGACAAATTTTAAAGGAATGGTCTTCTTGCTTCTATAAGGGTGGGTAAGGTGGATAGGGTAAGGTAGGGTAGGGAAAGGCTTCTTGAAGGTAGGCGGGTAGGCAGGTCACACGTGGAACAGAGGTAACGCGAGTGAGAGCTACGGCGAGGGAAACCGCAGGGTATAACGGTACATACTTTGCTTATGGGGTCTTTTAAATCTGCCTGAATTATTCCTCTCTCTCTCTCTCTTCTCTCTCTCTTATTTTTTTTGACTTTTATCATTAAGCATAAAAAAATATAAACAAACTTGTAGTGGCAAAATTTAAACAAAAATAATCATAATGGGGAAAATTGTTTTATTAATTCTTTCATTACAAATTATTACTTTCTGGAGGAAGAGGAGGAGGAATGCCAATAAAGAAGAGGAGGAGGAGGGGGAAGAGTGATAATAATTTGTATTTCTCTTCTAAGTCTGTTCATTGGCGATGCATGTTGAACCTATTATCATATTATATAACCTATTATTTATAACCTCCTGACACACTTCTTATTAAAACCTCTCTCCATCTCTCTTTTTCATTTTTCCCTCTGTAATCTGTAAAATAAAACATTGAACACAATTATTCTGAGTGGCTTTATTGATATTCTTAACACCTCACAAGTGGCGTTGTATATGCCTGGCAAGCCCCTCACCCACCACCAAAAGCACAACCCACACACAGCCACTCCCTCCTCACAGGTGTTCTGGATATGCCTGGCAACACAACTCTTGCAGGAAAACACTTGCCGCAAATATCACACTTGTACTTCCTCTCACCAGTGTGGGTGAGCATGTGTCTGTTAAATTGTCCCTTGTGGCAAATGTTTTCCTGCACTCCTGACACTCAAAGTTTCTTTTCACCAGTGTGGGTGAGGATGTTTTTTGTTAAAAACTGCTCTTCGGGGTAATTTTTTCCCTACACTCCTGACACTCAAGTTTCTCTCACCAGTGTGGGTGAGCATGTGTGTGTTAAGATTGCTCTTGAGGGCAAATGTTTTCCTACACTCCTGGCACTAAAAGTTTCTCTCACCATGGGGGTGACCCATGTGTGTGTTAAGATTGCTCTTCAGGCAAATTTTTTTCCTACACTCCTGACACTCAAAGTTTCTCTCACCAGTGTGGGTGAGGATTGTTTGTTAAGACTCTCTTGTGGGTAAATGTTTTCCTACACTCCTGACACTCAAGTTTCTCTCACCAGTGGGGGTGAGCATGGTTTGTTAAGATTGCTCTTGGGGGCCCAATTTTTCCTACACTCCTGACACTAAAATTTTTTCTCTCACCAGTGTGGGTGAGCATGTGTGTGTTAAGTTTGGCTCTTGCGGGTGAATTTTTTCCCCTACACTCCTGGCACTCAAAGTTTCTCTCCACCAGTGTGGGTGAGGATGTGTTCGTTAAGATGGCTCTTGTGGGTAAATGTTTTCCTACCTCCTGCATTAAAATTTTTCTCTCACCAGTGTGGGTGTGCATGTGGCTCCTAAGATCACCCTTATGAGTGAACACTTTGCCACAGTGGTCACACCTCAGCCCTGTCTTCGGGGTATGGGTGACGACGTGTTGAGTAATGCCGCCTTGCTGGAGCACACTTTCCCACAGTGGTCACAAGTGTAGGTCCTCACCGCCCTCCATTGCAGCACTACTTCTGCCAGCACCCCTGGGGTTTGGGAGGCGTCAGCTGGCCCTGCAGAACCCCGGTGGAGCCCCGGGGATAAACCAAGCGTTCCCTAATACAGGGAAGCCGGGAGTCCTGGCGTGGGCGCCGACCTGGACTCTTCACCTCAGCACCTGTAACATTGGTGGCCGTCAGCCACAAGCAGGCAAGTGCTTCCTTGAAGGGTGCTTCCTGCTTCACCCTCCAGCTAACCCGCCAGTGTTTGCACCCAAAGGAGTAAGGCAGCACAGGAGCCTCACGCCACCACTCTACAGGGTGGAGGAGTGGAGTGGTGAGGGGCCTAGTGACCTTCAATGCAGGCAAGTGTAGCTAAGCCTTGCACATCAGGCACAACCAAAAATGGTAATGGGGCAGATAATGGGGGAGTGAGAGAGAGGGGCGGGCGGGCTGGCTTTTCTCTCTCTCTCTCTCTCAATAACAAGGCAGGACAGAATATAACATGAATATTCTTCTATTCAATTGGAATTTTTCTCAGGAATGTGTACATACAGTGCATAAGTAAAACAAACTATACAGTAAATACTTTCCATTAAATCAATACATACACATAAGAAAGAGAGAGGGGGGGGGGGGGGCAGAGGTCAAAACCCTGCCATGGATTTCAGACAAGTGACCGCTTCCCTCCAGCCCCCTGTCCATAAGGGCTCATTTGCCACGGACTCATATTTTCACATAAAAAATAACTAATATTTATTAAAAAATATTTCCTGAAACAATTTCCGTTGAATATGAAAGCACTTGAGTGCAAAAGCGTCTGTGGGAGTTTGTTTTTTGATCAGGGTGGTTTTTATAAAGACTCTTTGCTACTCTTAGCCACTCTGAGCACTTTGAGTTGCTCTGAGTGGCAAGGAAGTTTAGGAAAACTGTCCCAAATGGCCAAAATGCTATGAGTGGCGGGACCGGCCCCGAGCTACTCAGGGGACGCTTCTAGTTGCCATGAGTAAGAACATAAGACATAAGAAATAGGAACTACAAGAGGCCGTGAGACCTACACGCGGTAGTTCCTGTTAAAGGAAAACAAGCTTTTGTATAGCTTGTCAGGCAAAGCTATAGCCCTGCAGAGTATATGAATAAAGCCGTGTTTTGGGCGTCCAGCACCGTCTTGGATACGAAGACCGTTTTTGGACGCGATTGATTTCTGCGACAAAAACACAACAAGCTTGATAGGAGCCAAAATAATAAGCAACGCAAAACATTGCAAACCCTATCACAAAGTAGTATAAGACACATTTCAGCAAGTGTCATCACTTTGAGGTGAATACTGAAGGTATATTATGAAGGTTGTTTATAAACAATAACCCACAGCGCCGAAAGGCTAGCCAGTCGTCACAAGCACCAAAATATAGCCAGGATGGGGCCTGTGTTTTCTCTTGCCAACATATTTACCTTATGTGTTATGTGTGGTGACGATGCGTGTCAATATACATCCTGTCCAGTCTCCCTTTAGATACATTATATATGATAAACAACATCCTGCTTCACCGAAAAGTTATTTTAATCCACAAATTCACCTCTCTTGATATATGTGGTGACCATGAGTGTCATTATTGTTACTGCCCTGCCTGATATGGTGTGTGTGCGACTGTAGGCATGCACATTTATCTATTATTCACGTTGTACAAGGAGCGGTGACTATTGTTTTCTGGGGAGTTTTTGATGTTTTTTTATTATCTGCTAACCGTTTCTGTAGCAATCACTTTTTTTTTTTGGGGGGGGGGGGGGTAAAAGGTTAGGTGGTAGGTCTGTGTTAGGTAAAGGTTATGTTCGGTAAAGGTTTGGTAGTTAGGTAAAGGTTTGGTTATGTTAGGTAAGGTTTGGGTTTTGTTAGGTAAAGGTTAGGTTAGGTTGTATAGGTTGGTTTGTTAGGTAAGGTTATGTTTGTTAGTAAAGGTTTGTTTATGTTAGGTAAGGTTTGGAGGTATAGGTTCGGTTGTGTAGGTAAAAGGGTTTTTTTTGGTAAGGTTGGTTATGTTAGGTAAAGGGTTGGTTTGTTGGTAAGGTTAGGTTGTTAGGTAAAGGTTAGGTTGGTTAGGTATAGGTTTGTTATGTTGGTACAGGGTTGGTTAGGTTAGGTAAAGGTTTGTTTGTTAGGTAAGTTAGGTTCGGTTGGTATAGGTATAAAGGGTTGGTTAGGTTAGGTAGGGAAGGTTTGGTAATGTTGGTAAGGTTAGGTTATGTTTGGTAAGGTTAGGTTAGTTAGGTAAGGTTTTGGTTATGTTGGTAAGGTTAGGGTTTGTTGGTAAGGTTAGGGTTTGTTGGTAAAGGGGATGTTAGGTAAAGGTTATGTTGGTAAGGTTTGTTTGTTAGGTTAAAGGGTTTAGTTAGGGAAAAGGGTTTGTTATGTTTAGGTAGGTTATGTTAGGTAAAGGTTAGGTTAGGTAAAGGTTAGGTTATGTTAGGGTAGTTAAAGGTTTGGTTAGGTAAAGGTTAAAAGGGTTGGTAGGTGTTATGTTAGGTAAGGTTATGTTAGTAGAGGTTTTATTTAGGTACGGTTATGTTAGGTCAAGGTTATGTTGGTAAGGTTAGGTTCAGGTTAGGGTAATGTTATGGGGTTGGTAAGGTTAGGTTATGTTAGGTAAGGTTATGTTAGGTACGGTTAGTTAGGTAGGTTCGGGTTAGGTTGATTTTGTTTTCAATCATTTTTTGTCGCAAATCACTTAAAAATTATTTGCGACAAACGGTTTGAAGATTTTTCAAACTCTCAGAAAAAATAGTTTCGTCCACCAAGTGATTGGTCAAAACTGGAATTAGCAGTGTTTTGGATATGGGGAATAAATAATATTTTTTGGGGTCTCTGCAGAGTGACCACTTGCGAACCATTTGTAAAGATGTTTAGCTATTTCATAACAAAGATAAGTCTGAGTATTAAGATAGCGTGTAGATTCCATAGGCATTATCTTATAAACTATTACACAAGGACATTAACTACCTGGCTCCCACACCTTAACTAACCAAATATTTGACCTCATTCCTAAATAACAGAGGCAAGGATTTTACAAAGCCATCTTTGTGATACAAATACTATAGAGTTGACTCCCAAAATAGTTTGTTCGAATAAGAATGTAGCTCAAATATTGTAAATGATTTATAGATATGGGCAAATGCTCCATACACTCTATTTATTGTTCTGGTAAAAATGGGGAGGGCTGCGCGTCTTTTCCCGAGACACTGACTAGTTTCTCCTTGCCTAAAGTGTTTTTTTTCTTCAAAGGATGCATTTTTATTTCCCGGAAACCCCAAAGGGATTTTTCTTTTTTTCATCACCAAATCCTAAGGGCACCGTTTCCGTAAAGTTAACGAACATAATGTAATGTCATAACAATGTACGTCCAGATGTCCCAAAAAGCCTTCTTGAGATCAACATAGCTGCAAGCATCCCTGTCGAAAAATCACGTTTGGCGTTCCACCCGGAAAACGAAGCGCTAGAAGGGCCGTTGTTGACTTACAGCGTAACCCAAAATCTGAGGTCTCTGAGCTTACCAGATACTGCGAATCCGTGTCAAACCATAATGGCAGCACCTTGCCTGGTTTTCCTGACTTTTAAACCGCGTAATTGTTGCCGTCCTGACGGTCCCCTTTCCCTTTCCAGATAGGAGACGCCCCCTTTTCCAGTCAGAGGAATTTACCTGATTCCCACGGCAGTCGGGCAGCATGCACCGCGGATCATGGCCTCACCCCCAGCTTTTGAGGATTCCGCACTGATTATTACAAACACCCGCTGCTTTCCACCCTCACTTAGCTACAGCCTCTCTGATTCGTCAAGCAGGGTGCGGTTTCGTCATTTTGGGGGATCGGCATCCACTGCCTGTACCAGTGGTGTGAAGCTGCTCAGTTGGAGGGTCCACCGTTTAAACTGCCCAAAGTACTCAAACCAACGAGCCATCTGCCCTCCATGTCCGCATGAGGCGCCCATCTGATGTTCGAATGCCTCGCCCGAGATGGAGACTTGGAACGAGCTTTTCAGGCTCGGTAGGCGATCGGAGGTCATTAGCGTTCAATGGCCCTCGAATCCTCAGCGAGACTCCTGACATACCTCTCCTTGTCTCTCCCCGAGGGTTTTTAGTCCGGATGACAGAGCCCTGTGCTGGTCTTTCCCAGCCACCTGGCAGCGCGAAATCTCCTCGATTTTCTCCAGTCCTCCGTCGAGACAAAACCACGCTTGACCTTGGGCCTCCCCATACACTCCTTGGCAGCCTGAGAGTTTCACGTTTGAAGGGGATCCCCAGTTCTACAGGTCCTGAGAGCACCGACCATCAACCGATTTGAGACTGCCCCGCATCTCATGAGCACATGGTCCTTCAGTTTCTCCAATGAAACCGTTGGTTACCTCTTGAGATTCTTCTGACTTGACATAAGCTTAATGTACCCAAAACAACTCTGTGATCTGTTCCAAAGAACTAGGGCCCCCGTAAACCCTGCAGTTCGGAGGATCCTCCAACGAGTACTAAGAGACGTTTGGTCGATCTCCTTACTACCCTCCGGCTTCTATCCAGTCCAGCGGTGCGCTCTGGCCTCTGATACCAGAACCCGCAATTCTCAACCTTCTGGCCTTGCAAAGTTCAGAAGCCGAGACTGTTGGTGGTCTGGTACCGAGCCATGGGGACCAACACATAACTCATAGCCCCCCTCTCTCCAGTGCCAGTAGTAGCTTGAAGTCACCCAGACAATGAGTGTGTCCCGAGGAGGCCCTGGTCAATACAGAGTCAGTTTGGGTAGACATCTCCTTCCTTCAGTTTTACGCACCTCGGGAGGAGCGTAAACCCGCAACAAGGACATGAAACCCCGAGTGTGTTCATCCTCCCCGCATTATACCTCTCAACGGGAGTAACCTCACAACTGACGGCTGCAGTTTGCTGGGATGCCTTAGCTACTCCCGTACGGTGACCATTGCTCATTTCCGGACCAGTAGTAGGTGTAACCCCCACTGGCTAGTCTCGCCACTGCCAGGCCTCCTCGTCTCAAGAGGTCCCCACTATATCCAACTCCTTAGGTTGGTTTCATTAAGCTAAAGGTTAGGTTAGGTTTCATTAAACCTATAATTTAGTTAGGTTTCATTAAGGGCCTACTTTTAAAATCTTTCGCCCGGGCCCGGCGAAAACGTTCGCCAGGCTCGTGATTTCTTCTTTTAACTCCACGAGCGCTCCGCCAGGCGCTGCTTCCGCCCGGGTGGCGAGGAGAATATTGGAATAGCCTGCGAACGTGAGTTCTGGTGAGCGTCCCCCCTCACCGGCGATCAACATTTTTTGCATTCGTTTTATACTTTTTACAATACTACAAGCATTTCATGAGATAGGAAACCTATTGCGACGGTAAATATGTGTATGGCAAGTTCTTTCATGGAAAATAAGTCATGTATATTATTTTCAAAACACCATCGAGGTTCCAACGCAGCTGACAGCACCAGACACCTCCACCCCCCCCTGAGGTGAGTGTATTTTGCCTTTTCGTCCAATATATATTGGTTTAGGGACCATATTGCACAATATAATGTATACATTGGATGTTTTGGTGATGGTATCTTTACATTGAGCTATATCAGAGTCCTCTCACCCTCATAAGAATTGCAGTGAGACGTGACTATGATATCATTGTGCTCCCGCCACTAAAATATTTTATTTCTGTTGTATATCAGATAGAATTGAATGTGTTATTTTGTACAATATCAGGTTATGTTTTGGTGATGGCATCTTTACATTGAGCTATGTCAGAGGCCTCTGACCCTCATACATTACACGTGAGACGTGCTTATAATAGTGTGCTGCCGACACTGTAAATTAGTTTTATTTGGTAAATTTTTACACTAGGACCAGAATTCTCTACACCTTTGGGAGAATGGTTTCTGTTTACCTTAATAGATTTTGAGAAACATTCTCTCAATGAGTTTCCGTCGCAAATCACTACTTTCGGAGATATAAGATGTTTTTAGTAGGAAGGGGAGTGTATAGGAAGGGGTGCAGTCAGTTCGTTCACAAGTTGTTTCGTACACCAGTAGATTAGTAGACCAAAAAGTTGTTTTGTAGTCTATATGAAACCATAGTCGTTTCGTACACTCAGCTCAGAGTTGAACTTTACTACTAGAGTTACGAAACGACATCACGTATGTACGCAAAACTCAAAATCAGTGTACGAAACAACTAACAAAACCTGTGTACGAAACTCCCTGTAACATATAGGAGATATGAAAATTAACTAACCTAACCCTACTGTTACAGGGAGTTTCGTACCCAGGTTTTGTTAGTTGTTTCGTACACTGATTTTGAGTTTTGCGTACATACGTGATGTCGTTTCGTAACTCTAGTAGTAAAGTTCAATTCTGAGCTGAGTGTACGAAACGACTATGGTTTCATATAGACTACGAAACAATTTTTTGGTGTACGAAATGACTTGTGAACGAATTGACTGCATCCCCTCCCATACACTCCCCTTCCTAGGGGAGTGTATACACTCATTAACCTAACCCCATGTTTTAACCAAACTAAAGTCAAATCCTCATTAAAAAGTGTCCGCGGCAAGGGAAGAATAGAGGCGATGCAGGTCACAAGAGGAAGAAGAGGGAGGTGCACATAAACACTTGTCTCTCTCCTCCCGAAAAATAGGATGTTATATTATATCACCAAAAGTAATGATTTGCGATGGAAGCTCATTGAGAGAGTTTCCTAGAATACAATAAGGTAAACAAACCATGCTCCCAATTGTGTAGGGAATTCTGGTCCTAGTGTAAAATATTATACCTTTTATTTATTTGGTTAATCAGATGAAATTGAATGAGTTACAACTTTTGTTACAATTAGAAGGGTAAATATGCAGTTTCAATCAATACTCACTATTGAACAATACCCTACTGATATAACTAGGGGCCTGTGGCCCCCCGGACCCCCCTTGCTAGTTCACTAACCTAACTAAATTTTCATTTATGCGCATTACTGTTTTTGAGGACGAAACTTTGTCATGAATAGTTTTAAAATATGTTTGAATTTATCTGATACTTATTTTTGGGCGATTTATTTTCTCTGATTTAAAATCACTTACAGTATACAGTATATTTAAATGAATGTTAGATTATTATATGTTTCATATATTATTTTCCAGATTATGGACGCACTGCTAGATTTTGAAGATATAGAAGTGCTTGATCCAGCCAAAGCAGAATGGATCAGATTGCCAAGACAAACTGTGAAAGACAGAAGACAGCCTAGATTTGTTTCCTGAGCGAGACTGAGTTGGAATTAAAAGTTGGTTGGTAATAAAACATACTGAAAACATTTCCTAATGTTTAATATCACAAACCTATATATTGTTTTGTCTTTGTACTTGTTAAGTGGTGGATGAGATTAAATGATTAACATCACAATTGCCTTTGGAAGTATGATTGATTGTAGCATGTTAGGTTAAGTGGTGAACTATATTTAATGATTTATATCACTGCTGGAAGTATCTGATAGTGTGTAGCAGGTTAGGTTAAGTGGTGAACGATATTTAATTATTCATATAACTACTGGAAATATCTGATAGTGTGTAGCATGTTAAGTGGGGATGTTAGGTTAAATGATGAATGGTTTCTGTTTACCTAAATAGATTCTGAGAAACATTATCTCAATGAGTTTTCGTCGCAAATCACTACTTTCAGAGATATATAAGATGCTTTTAGTAGGAAGGAGAGTGTATAGGAGCGGGTGCAGTCAGTTCGTACACAAGTTGTTTCGTACACCAGTAGATTAGTACACCAAAAAGTTGTTTCATAGTCTATATGAAACCATAGTCGTTTCGTACACTCAGCTCAGAGTTGAACTAGAGTTACGAAACGACATCACGAATGTACGAAAAAAACTAAAAGTCAGTGTACGAAACAACTAACGAAACAACTTTTGTACGAAACACCCTGTAACCTATAGGATAGGAAAATGTTAACTCCCTACCTTTAGACTCACTAACCTAACCCTACCTTTAGACTCACTACCTAACCCTACATTTTAACCTATCAACTAAGGCCAAATCCCCATTAAAAAGTGATGATCTTTAATATCGATACTGGAAGTATGATCAATTGCTGCATGTTAGGTTAAGCGGGGATAAATTATATTCAATAATACAATTACTGGAAGTATATGATCGACTGTTGCATTTTAGGTTAAGTGGTGATTGATCTTTAATAATATCCCTACTGGAAGTATATGATATATTGTTGCACGTTAGATAAGTAGTGAGCGAGTTTAAATTATAAATATCAGAACTATCTTTGGTAAAATTTCGGAAGTGGGCATTCACTGATTTCGAGGTCGAAACTTAGTTTTCCTGAATAGTTTTGATGTGTTTTAAATAAATCTGGCACTCGTTTTTGTCGGAAATAAATGTTTGTTTACAGGTGTGGGGTTGCCCGCCCCGCCCCGCAAACCTTAATTGCTCCGCTTGGCACTGCCATAGTATTGATAATTTTCTTTTTTTCTTGATATCTGTTACTAAACCAAACCCCACCTCTAACCTAATCTAATTTAACCTAACTTAACAGTTTATGGCTGAAATAACGGTAGATTTTCGGTAGTACATGTAACACCATTATTATTCAATTGCACCATGGGAAATGGGGTTCAAAATATTCACAATGAATAATTCTACACGATGATGTTTGTTTGTTTGTTTGTTTGTTTAGAGGATAATTCCTCAGAGCCGTAGTGATCTACCGCTGCAGCAATTAATGTTGGCCGAAGCCACCACCCCGGGAGGGGGGTCACAAACCCCCGGCTAACACCCGGTACCCATTCACTGCTGGGTGGACAGGGGCTCGGGTTTTAAGAAAGACCACCCATCTATCTTTGCTCCGCCCGGGGATCTAACCCGGGACTTCTCGGTTGTGAGCCGAGCGTGCTAACCACTATACTACGGAGTACCGTATGTAAATGTAGGTAAGAATCCTAGGACTTTTGGAAGCCCACTACCGAACTAATACCCTATCTTTGCACGAGTTAGGTGGTAAATAAGCTTAAATGGTTAATATCACAACTGCCTTAGGAAGCATGTGACATATTGTTGCACGTAGTTCAGTGATGAACGAACTTAAGGATTAATACAGCACTGTCTGGAAGAGTAAGCTACAAGTGCAAATCACCGGCATAACTACTTTGGTAGTTTTTGGCACCTATCCTCAAGATCCTCCTTGATGAGGTCAAGGAGCATCACCTTATCCACGGGATATAGGAGTGCCTTAAGAGCGTGCATCGCTCACTCGTAGTAGTGGTGTCGACTGAGATTAAACAACTGAATTTACCGCGATTTCGTGCATTTCGACGAGTCGATGAGAAAGTGAGAAGGTTACGCTGGGACGAACACTCACGTCGCCAACCCTGGCGTTCGCCAGGGTTGGCGGAAGCATTTGTTACAAGTACGGATTTCCGAGGCTGGCGTCGCCTGGCGCAGATGCAGGCGATCGCCAGCACCGGGCGGAAGGCTAATAGTACGGCCCTAAGGTCTCATGGTCTTGACCAATGGATAATGAGACTGTAGTGAACCACTGTTAGAATGCGCATTGAAAACTAAACAGCTGCGTGGTGGGCTTCGATCTGTTCCTGATACGTCCGTCCATAGACCAATGTATACCTGGACTGTTCGGCGACAACTATTTGAAATTGCAGGGGCTGCATAGGGCTGCGGCCCGCCCGACAAACGATAATAGTGGTCTATGAACATCATATAGACTGGTGTATCAGATATACATGAGATACTGTAATCTTCGTAAATGTTTGTTCTAAAATTATCAAATAAAAAAACAGTATAACACGCTAAAGAAATGCCATTACGAGACTATGAAGAATAGTATGAACTTAATTATTCACTTAAACTGCTTAGCCATTTAAAACTTTGTCGTGTCAACTTTTATCATGATGGTATCAATAAGAAGCGCAATTGATTAGATTTCCATTGCATATTTCGTTATCTGGTAAAATTAATTAGTAGAAACCATGCATTAAATTAGCGTTCAATCAATAAATGATAGCATCAATCGGTAAAAATTCCGATTGATGATGTTATTTATCTACTTATATATTTTCGTTTTGATAAATGATTAAGCCACCATGATAATATGAGGGTTAACTAAAATATAAATAACCTCATCCCAAAGGAAAATTACCCGATTGCATGATTTTATTTATTTAGTTAACGCTCATTTATGTCATGGGGGTAGTCATGAAATCATTAAACGAAATACATCAAGAGAGCTAATAAAATTGCGCTTCTATTGATACCCTTCAGTGATAAGAGTTGACTCGCAAGTTTAAAGGCGAAGAGTTGAAAAGTATTAGTATTTTAGTTCATGCATATTTCTTCAGAGTCTCGTAATGGCATATCTTTACCGTCGTTTACTGTATTTTTATTTGCATAATATTTAGAACAAACATCTACAAGATTTACAGTATATCATATTATACTGATAAACAGTCTAGATGATGCGAATATATATAATATATTCTATATATCTATATTATTATATATATATACTATATAATAAATCTATATATATATATATATATATATATATCTATATATAATATTAATATAGTATATAATAGATATATATATATATATATATATATATATCTATATATATATATCGATCATATAGACTGGTTATCGAGAGTATATATGAGTATACTGTACTCTTTGAGCTGTATTGTTCTCAAGAAATATGTATCAAATAAAAAACAGTAAAACAACGGTAAAGATATGGCCATTATCACACACAGACACACAGACACACAGACACACAGACACACAGACACACAGACCACACAGACCACAGGACACACAGAACACAGAAACACAGACACACAGACACAAATACATAATACATACATACAACATACACACACAACACACAACACATACATACATACATCCATACATAATACATACATACTACATACATACATAACATACAGACATACATACATACATAAACATACATACCATACATACTATACATACATACATACATAAATACATACCATACATACATACAATACATACATATATATATATATATATTTATTATAATATATATATATCTATACATATATCTTATCTATAATATTATGAATCCGAGCAGCCCTCCGACTTCAGGGAAGTTCAGGCCCATGTGCAACAGGCCGATATTCCGTGCGCAGTCCCAGGTATACAGTGGTCTATGGTCCGTCACAAGGTGAGGAAGATGCTTGGACTCCTTGACTGCTAAGGCACACATCAGTTGGGTGCACGACGAACACGGGACCAAGACCACCGTCAGAGTCAGCCGCCCTCGTTATAATGTCTTGATTAAAGAATTGTTATATTTAAGACACGGTCTTATTTGGACAGGGAAGGCATGCAGGCAGGGCAGGCAGGGCAGCGGCAGGGCAGGCAGCAGGCAGGCAGGCATGCAGGGCAGACACGCAGGCAGACAGACACACAGACAGACACACAGGCAGCAGGGCAGGACAGACACGCAGGCAGACAGAACACACCAGGACAGAACACAGACAGACATACAGACAGACAGGACACACAGACAGAACAGGACAGACAGAACACACAGACAGAACAGCCGACAGACCGAGACACCAGGGACAGACAGAGACACACAGACACACAGGACAGACAGACACACAGAACAGACACAGACACTACACACAGGACAGGACAGAGACACACAGACAGACAGAGAACACAGACAGACACAGACACACAGACAGACAGACAGACAGACACACAGACAGACAAGACACACAGACAGACATGACAGACAGACACAATAGACAGGACAGACAGACACACAGACAGACAGAAGACAGACAGACAGTACAGCAGACAACACAGACAGACAACACACCACAGACAGACACCAACACACAGACAGGACACACACACAGACAGACACACAGACAGACACACCACACAGGACAGACACACACACACCGCATACAGACACACACAGACAGACACACAGACACACACACACAGACACACACACACCACAGACACACACACAGACACAACACACACAGACAGACACACAGACAGACACACACACAACACAGACACACACAGACACACAGACACACAGACAGACACACACACAGACAGACAGACAGACAGACACACAGACAGACAGACACACAGACAGACAGACACACAGACACACAGACAGACACACAGACAGACACACAGACAGACACACAGACAGACACACAGACAGACACACAGACACACACACAGACACACACACACACACACACACACACACACACACACACACAATCCCATTTACCATATGCTTGAGTAAAAATAACAAAGCGTCATTATACTCCCCAGTCAAGTGATTGATTCCCTTGGCACCAGCATGCAGCGTAGGAAGGTGACACGCTTTGTTTCCCGTTTGGCAGGTGAACAAGTGGGCGGTGCTATAGGGTGAGACTGAGGCGCGTCCACGAATGGCGTGCCTTGTGCATGAATCAGACCGAGAGCTGGGAGGGAGAGAGTTGAGGGTAGAAGGAAGGAAGGTTGGTGTAAGAGGAGGGAAGGTTTCGTAAGCGAGAGCAGGAGATAAGGAGGGAAGAAACGTGACATGGAAGTGCGTGTGCTTCTTCCAAGACAATGCATAATACTTGTATACATAGGAGGCTGAGAGGACGCCTGATTAGGGACATTTGTAGTCAGCAAAGTCTGAAATACTGTGTGTACATATTCTGATATGATATAAGGCATTGCATTTAGATAGATGTCCTTGGGACAGAGGACATCTTTAGTTTTCTGAACACTTATTGCTTTAATTCATTATCTTCTAAGCCAACTGTGGCCATGTGCAATTGATGTTGATACCTGTTCAAATAAAAAAATAATTAATAAAATAAAATAAAAGCATCGGACAAGACTGTACTCGGAAAATATGGCACCAGAAAATATGGCACATGAAAAAATGGCACATGAAAAAATGGCACATGAAAAAATGGCACAGAAAAAAATGGCACAGAAAAAAATGGCCCAGAAAAAAATGGCACAGGAAAAAATGGCACAGAAAAAAATGGCACATGAAAAAATGGCACATGAAAAAATGGCACATGAAAAAATGGCACAGAAAAAAATGGCACAGAAAAAAATGGCACAGGAAAAAATGGCACAGAAAAAAATGGCACAGAAAAAAATGGCACAGGAAAAATTGTCACAAAGTTTGGAGTAGGAAAAAACGGCACTTAAAAGTAATGTCATTTTATAGTGTCGATTAATAGTCTAGGACTCTAGGCTAAGTTTGGTTAGGCTAGTTAAACAAATACAAATATGTAAATACTTTACATATATGAATGAATGTTCATAATGTCCCATCTATTCCTAGCCTAAAGAATATGCCATTTTTTCAAGTTTAATGTATTCCTGTGCCATTATTTCCCGTGTCATTAATTCCTGTGCCAATTTTTTCCTGTGCTGTATTTTCATACATTGACAAAACAACTCTGAGGCCACTCTGTTCACGCCCTTGAAATTGTGCATGGCGACAGTAGATGATGCAATGTGGAAGTGACGGGTGAAATAAGGTATGGTAGAAGAATGTCAGCTTCTGTCCTTTTTTAATCGACTCCTTTAACTTCGATTAACCTTTACATCGTCACGGTGGAGGTAAGGAGTACGATGATTAGAGTGGAAGGAAATGAGCGTGTGAGACAGAAGTAAGTTAGGACAAAAGCAGGTTGATGGTGGGTGGTGTGGTGGATGAATGGGTGATAGTCATGGTGTGGAGGTAGCGGTGTGAATGGTTACAGTTAATGTAGATGAAGAGGAAGAGGAAGAGGAAGAAGGGAAGGAAACAGTTTGGACAGATAGAGATGTGAGAAACTACACACACACACACACACACACACACACACACACACACACACACACACACACACACACACACACACAACACACACACACACACACACACACACACACACACACACACACACACACACACACACACACACACACACACACACACACACACACACACACACACACACACACACACCACACACACACACACACACACACACACACACACACACACACACACACACACACACACAACACACACCACACACACACACACACACACACACACACACACCACACACACACACCACACACACACACACACACACACACACACACACACACACACACACACACACACACACACACACACACACACACACACACACACACACACCACACACACACACACACACACACACACACACACACACACACACACACACACACACACACACACACACACACACACACTGCATTGTTATGTGTTGTCTGCTCGCCATCCCCCCCCCCATTACTCCACCTGGCGTAGCTCAATCTTGCTTATTGATGGATTGATAAAAAAATAATGAATGACCATCAAGATGCTCCTGAATAATTGCTTACTACACTACATACGCTTATGGTAGAGGAAGGATGTATACGAGGCTGAATAATGAATGAGTACCTACCCATGAGTCGATATGTTAACAGCGAAGAATAATGATATGACCTTTATTTGTCATATTTATTTATTGAATGAATTAAATGCCCATATGAGTGAACAGAAGCGTGAATGAAGCACACGTAAACCTCCTTTCCCCTGATGAACGAAGCACCGTAATGAAACAATCTTTGCTGCACTAATAAATCGTCCAAACTTTTCTTCGACAGCATGTGTTCTCTGCACGGCGTTGGGTCACACGGTCACCCGGAGAGCAATCTATTCCCCATCCTCCTCCTTAACATAACTTTTCTTGTCTGCTCTCCCACAAACGCGCTGGCCTCTGACCCACCATTTTCTGTGCTATCTGATCCTAACCCACTTCCCAAAACATCCACTGTTCTTTTCAATATCGTATATAACCTCTCGCTACTTTCAATCGTACACCACACCCTTATTTCAATATATTCTATTTTACTTTACTTATTCAGCGTCCCTATTCACCTTACCATCAAAACTACCTCCCCGAGTCCAGATTCACCCCTAATACTCCTATCCTCATCCTATGTTACATCCACACTACACGCCTGCTTTGACCCGCTATCCACCACCTTCCTGTCACTGGCTAAGTCATGTTACAAACGAAACGATAACTAGTCCCTGACGGTGTGCCGATGACTCAACACGTGCAGGGACCGTCGCCTCACTCATAAATCAGCCGGCCCCGCCCCAAGTGTTGAAAACGATGAAAAATTACCGCGTGCTCAGATAAGGGCGTCGGGATTCCGTGTGGGTATGGCGGGCGGCGGGCCGGGTGGGGAGTGAGGGAGCTACGGGGCAGGGAGAGTTGGTTGGGGGAGCATAGGGGGCGTAGGGGGGGGGGCACGGGGGAGAGAGAGACTGTTGAGGAGATACACGGGGTGGAGAAGTGGAAGGAGGAGGGAAAGTGCTTTACAAGGCTTGGATATTCTTGGTGTATGTGAAGCGACTGTTTTGCGGCGACAAGGTTCTCCTCTCCCTTGGGTTGTCTGAAGGCGGTGAGCGTCTGAGTATAACGTCTGAATGAACATAGATTTCTGCCCTAACTTGTATTGCTTTTTTTTATTTTCTATGTATAGGTTGATATTCATATATGTTAAGAAACTTATCAATGTCACTTATGTTTGTATAAATTAGATAGAAATAAAATGCAGGTTCATTTTTTAACTACTTTACCCAGGTCTGTTAAATGTCTACACCCGTCACCGACATTCACAGGTGAAAAATAAACAAACATATTGTTAATAAATACACATATACGTTTAAAAGAAAATATGTGAACCTCAACCAAAAGACAAAGAAAACATGCATATATTAGTTACACACATACACGCCACAACAGAAATAATCACACGCTAACTCCCCTTATTTCTTTCCTTCTCGCGCCTAATCCTCAATTCTCCAAAGCGTCCCTCACCGCAAAAACAATAAGCCACAATAACAACAATAAGTTCACATTAGCACAACACAACACGCTAGTCCAAGCTGCTCCTCTCGGCTGGCGTATCGCGCGTGTAGAGAGTGCGTTCAGGAGTGTGAGCAGGCGTATAATTAGCCAGGTGTAAGGGGGGCTGCCGCGCCTACCCTCACACTACACTGCAGGGCCCTTGTTTCCCGCGGCGGGCAGAGGCCAAAGAGTCGCACCGGATCCCGAATGTATGAGAGGAGACAGGCTTTTTGAGCTAGTCTTTTGGAGGTGGGGTGGGGGTGGGGGGGCAAACAAACAAAGAGACACACACACAATCAGGCATGTCAATCATGGGTTGCGGTAAGGGAAATGATTGGAAGAAGCAGAAGGAGAAGAAGGAGAGGGAGAAAGAAGAGGAACAAAGATAATAAAGAGATGGATCTAACAGAGACAGACTAATGACAGTGAAACTATAGCGGGTCGGTGAACCAAAAACTAAGTGGTCGAGGCCCCTTTACAAACCAACTCCTTTTTTGGGATGATAAAGTCGGTTTTTAGAAATCACCCGCTTACGAAAATAATTTAAAAAAGGGAAAACATTACAACAAAATTAAAAGTTCAAATTTATTTAGCTGGTCATACACTGACAAGACATTATCGCCTCAGTCTCTTCACAATTTGTATTTACGGTTCATTAAATTAACGTGTTTCTGGTTAAAGAGTCTGGTTTCTGGTCTGATAACTGGTCTGTATTCTGGGACTGAGAGTGCTGTGAAGTGTGGGGTAGGTGTATCCAGCTTCTTTCCTGTGAATACAGGAGTGAGGCAAGGGTGCGTCCTTGCCCCATCACTTTTCAACGCTTGTATGGACTGGGTATTGGACAAGGTTGTAGATCAAAGTGATTGTGGAGCATCCGTCAGCAACACCAAGATCACTGATCTTGTTTTTGCCGATGATGCAGTAATCTTTGCTGAGTCGCTGGAGGTCCTGGTGATGGCTCTCGAGGCGCTGCACGAGGAGGCAAAGCCTTTGGGACTTGAGGTCTCATGGCTCAAGACCAAGGTCCAGGTGTTTGGAGACTTACTAGATGAAGCAGTACAGTCTGTTCATGCGTGTGGCGAGGTCATTGAGATCTTGGAAAGTTTACATACCTTAGTAGCGCAGTCCATAATGACGGTGGTTCACGTCAAGAAGTCTTACGGCGGATTGGCATAGCCCACGGTGTTATGGACTCGCTCAGCGGGAGTATTTGGCGTTGTCGGTACCTGTGCAGGAGGACAAAGATCCGGATCTTCAAGTCGCTTGTGATCCCTGTCTTACTCTATGGTTGTGAGACATGGACACTAAATAGTGAATTGAAGAGACGAATCAATGCCTTTGGTAATAAGTGTCTTCGCAGAATCATGGGGTATCGCTGAGATGATTACGTATCAAATCAGCGATTGCACCGTGAGACTGAATCGAGGCCTATTACCTGCATAGTCCGTCAGCGCCAACTTCGGCTATATGGGCATGTGGCACGGTACCCTGAAACCGATCCTTCCCATCGGGTTGTATCTGTAAGAGACAATCCGGCGTGGAGGAGGCCAAGGGGGCGCTCACAAGGCTCGTGGCTGGGGCAAGTTGATGTTTCTTGTCGAGAGCTGCTTGGTATGGGAAAGGAGCCTGCATGGGAACTCGCGCGTGGTGACCCCCGGGAGTGGCGTCGTAGGGTGGGCGAGGCGACGCGCCCCCCGGCGTATGCCCCCAATGATTGATTGACGATTGGTTAATGAGGTGGAGCTAATTTTTACGGATCCTCTTTCATTTACTTCTAGATTTCTATATCTTTTCTACCTCCCCCCTTATCCTAATTCTCTCTCTACTTCCACACTCTATGTTTCTATTCCCTTTCGTCATGTTTTATATTCACCCTTTATATTTACTCTTCTCCACTTTGATCCTACGTGTACATATGTCAAAATCTTTTATGTCCTCTATCGCAACCAACCGAAGGCAATATTTCTCTTTTTGAATGCTAACCATGTTTACATAAGAGATGACTCCTGAATCTATTTACACACAAGGCTAAAGAAATATACAAAAAAGAAAACATCACCATATCTGTAACATCAAATACTTTTTCTGTAAATACCAAATATCTGTAACAAGCTGACCTTGTTTTGGGAGAACTTTCAATGGAGGATCCTGCCTTCTTTGTAGTGTCCGAGAAGGTGATACTTCAGACACACTGCAAGCGAAAGAAGGGAAAGTAAGGATGATATCACACACACACACACACGCGCGCGCGCGCGCACACGCACACGCACACGCACACACGCACACACACATATTTAGGGTACTCCGTAGTGTAGGGGTAGCACGCTCGGTTCACAACCGAGAAGTCCCGGGTTCGATCCCCGGGCGGAGCGGAAACAGATGGGCTGTTTCCTTAATACCCGAGCCCCTGTCCATCCAGCAGTGAATGGGTACTGGGTGTTAGCCCGGGTTTGTGACCCGCTTCCCGGAGTGGTGGCTTCGGCCAACACAAAGCACTAAGGATGAATGATAAAAATGTTGATACGGAGACGGGGCCACACGAGCATTGCTCAGGCAATGTAAAATACAACTAGATGAATACAACTAGATGAATACACACACACACACACACACACACACACACTAGATGGCTTCAAAAATTTGGCATGCAAATGTGAAAAATGGTATTAGACCTAGGTGAACAAAGTAGCAGAGGAAGTTTGCCTGCACTTGTATTCTTGCTAATATGATGCCCTTATCATGCAATACATCAGGCCAGGCATAAGAAAAACTGATGAAGAAATAAAACTAATACCTGCAAGGAAATGGTTTAGGGAAATATCAATATGTGTAATGCTTAATTAATTATCAGCCATATATGTTGCCGCTGATCTAGATAGTGGATGACAGCCGGACAACCTGACATGAGCAGACGAACCCACACATGAACGCGATGATTTGGGTAGGAGGGTGGAGCCTCGGAAGTCGAGATAGCAGAACAGCAAACACTTGAGGCGACTTTCGTGTTTGCCTCACCGCTGATAAGGGCATCACCGAGGGCCACAAGAGGAAGGCGGCGGTAGGGTCGAAATTCAGACCTCGTCGGGCTCTATAAGACTCCTCACAAGGCGTGTTAATGAACGCAAATCAGTGTGTCGAAGTTCTATACGGTGCGATGCGTGTTACTTTTTACCCCCTGGCATATGGAAGTGTCTAGATAAGTTCTCTGCATAAGGCTCCTTGCTAATTAACTTTTTCTCCTTTTCGTTGATGCTCTGCAAGAAATTATCATCCAAACTGCCAGGTATTTCATAGGTGTGTACGGTTCTTCGCGTGAGTCCCCATCTCAACGCAGCTAATTAGAGTAATGAAGCTTACCTCATGTGTTCAAACTTATCTGGGTTCTTATTGTTCTTCGTAGTGAGTCTTCGTAGTCTATGAATCTTTTTTTATCTCAGTCCTGCTCATATCGACTACTGTCTCTTTACAACCCTCCCGACGAGGATCTGGAAAAACTGGTTAGTCTCCCCAAAACCTGTTCCTCCACTGATGATACTCCTATTTTTTTTTCAATATTTTTCTTTCTCGGTTTATAATTAACGGATAATCACAGTGGTCGCAAAGTGGACCCAGCACACCCACGTCCGCCTGATGGGAATGAATTAACGAGGACAAAAAATATTAGCGATCAGGTATGGGTAGCCGTTCTTAATTTCTTATTTATTGTTCTTTTATTTCTTCCGTTGCTTTATCCTCAAGATACACTTCCTTCCACCCAATCATCTTTACTATAAGGGAATACTACACGCACCGTTTAAATGATAAGCCCAAATCCCTTTCAAAACTGTCCCTATTCATTTGAAAAAAGAACTGTCAAGCCATAAATAGATCAACAAATGTCAGGTTCGACTTACAATATCAAAGAAAAGTAATAATGTCAAGAAATGCTTAATGATCCACGTGCATGCTGACTCCAAACTTGCGTAAACCTTTTGGCCACTTCCATTCTTCATTCCCGAGCGATACATTTTTAGGCGAACCTATATTTTCTTGGAATAAATATCACTTAAAATTCTAAGTCTGGAGTTTTTAAAAATTTCGTTACCTTTATTTCACATCCATTCGTACAGCCAGAAGAGCCAGCTTATAAACGACTGACTTAGAATTGAGCGAACAGTTGCATTCTGTAAACTTCCACTTTTTCTATACCTTCATCTTTGGTTCTTTCAAACCCCTCCCACACTTCTCCCCCCCCCCCACACCTTCCTGCTTTCTCTTACTTACGCCGAGTAGCCACAAAGAGTAGCGGCGATAGAAGCTTCCATCAAAACATGTGTCTCACTTAATGGTCTGTAAAATAGATCCGTGGTGTGTGTGTGTTGTTCACCCTGGTCTTGTCCACGCGAGCTGGTTCGCGATCGCCAGTTTCACCCTCCCGGTGCGGACTTGGAGCTCATTATTACCGATCTTTGTGTGTGTATGTTATTCACTCATGGTCTTGTCCACGCGAGCTGGCTCGCGATCGCCAGTTTTCACCCTCTCAGTGCGAGCTTGGAGCTCATTATTACCGATCTTTGGGTAATGCTGGGACCTCACACAACACACACCCATCCCCTTGCTCAAGGGGGACAGTAACCGCCCGAATTTGTCAAGTGAAAAATCCCCGGAGCACGAGATTCGAACCGCCTACCCACAGAATGGGAGCCCGTCACGTTATCAACCTGACCATCGCGCGGTGTGTGTGTGTGTGTGTGTGTGTGTGTGTGTGTGTGTGTGTGTGTGTGTGTGTGCGCACGCACGCACGCACGCACGCACGCGCGTGTGTGTGTGTTAAAGGAATTTTACATCGCCTCCTCGTTTCTCTTAACTTTTTTTTTCTCTCTCTCTCTCTCTTCTCATCTCTCTCTTCTCTCTCTCTCCTCTCTCTCTCTCTCTCTCTCTCTCTCTCTCTCTCTCTCTCTCTCTCTCTCTCCTCTCTCTCTCTCTCTCTCTCTCTCTCTCTCTCTCTCTCTCTCATCTCTCTCTCTCTCTCTCTCTCTCTCCTCTCTCTCTCTCTCTCACCTTCAAAAATCATCACCTCTTTTCTTCCGCACCTAAACATTCTGCTTACAACCTTTCCCTTGCCTTCTTCTCCCCCTTAACTTCACTCATTTCAACTAGTAGGAGTATATTAAGACAACCAGGTTACTTTTTGGAAGAGGGGGGTTTTCGGGGGAGTGAGGGGTATTATTGATTTCGGGGGTGTGAGAATCAGCTACGACAACCAGGTTACTTTTATAAAGAGGGGGTATTATTGATGTGGGGGGGGGGGGGTGAGGGGGTATTATTGATTTCGGGGGGGTGAGAATCACCTACGACAACCAGGTTACTTTTATAAAGAGGGGGGGGTGAGGGGGTATTATTGATGTGGGGTGTGTGTGAGGGGGTGAGAATGACCTATGTCAGTTTGGTTACAAACGGAAGTGGTGATTGTGGTGGAGAGGAGGGGGGAGCGAGAGAGAGAGAGAAGAGAGAAGAGAGAGAAGAGAAGAGAGAGAAGGAGAAGAGAGGAGAGAGAGAGAGAGAGAGAGAGAGAGGAGAGAGAGAGGAGAGCGAGCAAGAGCGAGAGCGAGAGCGAGAGCGAGAGCGAGAGCGAGAGCGAGAGCGAGAGCGAGCGTGTGCGTCCTGGTAGGCGATCTGACCATCTGCTGACGAAGCAGATGTGGTGTGTGTGTGTGTCTGTGTGTGGTGTGTTGTGTGTGTGTGTGTATTCGTGTGTGTGTGATTGTGGGGGGTGTGGGGTGTGTGTGTGTGAGTGGTGGTGTGTGGTGTGTGTGGTGATGTGGTGTGTGTGTGTGTGATGTGTGTGTGTGTGTGTGTGTGTGTGTGTGTGTGTGTGTGTGTGTGTGTGTGTGTGTGTGTGTGTGTGTGTGTGTGTGTGTGGTGTGTGTGTGTGTGTGTGTGTGTGTGTGGTGTGTGTGGTGTGGTTGTGTGTGTTGTGTGTGTGTGTGTGTGTGGTGTGTGTGTGTTATTCACCCATGGGACCGCGCGGTGGCTCGTGATCGCCAGTTTTCACCCTCCCAGTGCGAGGTTGGAGCTCATTATTACCGATCTTTGGGTAATGCTGGGACATCTCCCACTATATAGCGTCTATAATAATAATAATAATAGTAATAATAATAATAATAGTCTATGTCCGAATACACCTGCTAGACGGTCGCGTGCAAGCTCCCATGCAAGGACGCGCGCGTCAGGAAGAACGTGCGCAGCCTCAGACGTTTGCGCTGCATTGTGCAACGTCTCGTGTAAAAGGTCCCATTGAACGTTAAAAAACGCCGCGCACGCGCATATGGGAACGCCCGTGTGACGGCGGCCTGTGATGTTATTACGAGCGAACGCGAAGCGCCCTCACTGGATACGGGGATTTTTCTCACATCTAGCGTGCGACCCGACCCGACCCGACCCGACCGACCGTCACGCTTTCAATATCTTGGGAATCCCGATTGACAAGCGGTCTTCGGTATGATTCAAACAAGGGCCTACCGACAAAAATTTCTTGGCTATGGGGTTTCGCTCGTCCTTCGCCGATTAACAGGTATTATATTTATTGTTTTGGTCGTAGAAAGATATGACTACTTTGATCGCTTATAATAACCTCAAATTCTTGTTTCTATTACTCAAAAGTATAGTAAAAAAAAAAAAATATTATTAATTTCTTCACTTATCAGTTAATATTGATTGAATGTAAGAACAAAAAATATTCTAGTGCTTTTCAAGTCTCATAAATTATATAATTATCAATACAACATTACAAAAATTATCGTGGATGGATGAAATATATTACAACATTTTTTTTTTCTTCGTATCTTTCAGAATCTTATTACAAAAAATATATATACGGCTATAAATAAAAATAATAAAAGCTGCCCTATGGGGCCGAAATTTTTGGGCGTTAAAAAATATGACTACTCTGATGTTTTCCCCTTAAAAAAACTTATTCATTTTTTTGGTTTCGTAGAAAAATATAAATATTCTGATGATTTCGCTTATTGCAAAACCCTAAAATTTCTTGTTTCTTTTTACTCAAAAGTATAGTAAAAAAAAAAAATTTTTAATTTCTTCATTTAAACCCAGTTAATTGACTGTCGTTTTAATGATAAAAAAAAATAGTCTGTGCTTTTCAAGTCTCAAAAATTTATCATTAAAATTTTACTATCCCAAACATTACATTCCTTATACCCTTTTTATATCACTACAAAACATATTGCACTTCAATTTGGAAACCGAAACGAAAATTTTCCATTGAAATTTTTGGTTTAATTAGACGTTTTTTCATTTAATTTAGCCATTTTTTATATTTTCCCCCCTGTTTATATCTTTGCCCCACTATTAAAATTTTTAGTATTTCAGTCATTTTTTTAGGGTAAAACCCAACAACTATTTTTTTAGCAAAAGGAAAAAGATCGGGGCGTAAAAAAGGGGTTTTAAAATTTCCTTAAAAAAAGGTTTTCTCTCATTCTATTTGTATTTATTTTCTCCATTATTTCTGAAACCTTCTCCGAAGATATTTTTTCATTGTAAAAAAAAACACGTTTCAGGTTTTATATTTTATCATTTTTTTGGTTTTTTATAAATTTTTTTTGTACCTATATAGTTTTTTTACATCAAATCTTTTAAGTCCTTTTCAATTTTATAAAATTTTTTCCGGGTTAAAAAACCCTTTTTCTCTCACTCCCCTAAAAATTTTTATTTCCTTTCATTATTTCGGAAACCTATATAGCTTTTTACATCTAAATATTTTCTAATCCCTTCAAATTTTGTAAACTGGGGTTTATTTTTCCGCCTATCTGACACTAAAAAACAAGGAAAAAAATACAGTTTGTCAGTGGCCCAGGAACATATCAAAATTCACCCTTTTTTTCATGTAGCCTATGTTTTTAATGCTTGGTATATACGAGAACATTGATATTTTAAAATTCTCCCTCGACCATCCCAAATCGATTTTGGTTCCACCTTCGTTGTGATGCAAAAAATAATTTTTCTAAAAATTACTTTATAAATACTCCAAAAAAAAAAAAATAAACTTGGGGGGTTTTTTTTTCTTGTTTTAATTTTAAATTAATTTTTTTCCCCTGGACCAGTCCTTTTTTTTTTTTTTCCTTTATATCCTTTATTTTTCCTTTTTTCTTAAGCCTTTAAAACCCTTAAGATGAGGGGAAAAGGGGAAAAAAAAAAAAGGGTTTACTTTCGGTTTTTTTTATTTCCCTTATCTTTTTTTTTTTTTCTCCCCTTTATAATTCCTCTCTACCCCTTCCTCTTTTTAAATCTCTTTTTCTCTTCATTTTCCCAAATTTCCTCCCCTTTTTTTCCTCATTTTACTTTTAAATTCCTCTTTTATTTCCAAATTTCCCCTTCCCTTTTTCCCCCTTATTTCTTTTTATTCCTTTTTCCTCTCTTTTTTTTCCCTCTATTTCCTTTTTCCCTCTCCTTTTTCCCTTCTTTTTTCTCTTTTTATTTCCTTATTCCTCTTTTTTCCCCTCTTACCCTCCTTTTTCCCTTTCCTTTTTTTCCCTTTTTTTTCTCTGTTTATTTCTCTTTTTTATCCCTTTTTTCCTCTTTTTTCCCTCTTTTCCCCTCCTTATTCCTCTACTTTTTCCCCTTATTTCTGAAATTTTTTCTTTTTCCCTTATGTTTCCCCCCCAAAATATATTAAAAACCCGGGAAAGCGTTTCCTTTTTTTTTGGGGGTAAAAGAGGATATTTTCTTTGAGGGTTTTCCTTTTATATTATTATTTTTTGGGTTTTTTCATATTAGGGGTTTGGGGTTTCATTTTTTTTTCGACCCCCCGGATGTCAATGAGGGGTTGAGATTTTCTATTTTTTTTCTCTCTATTTTTTTGAAGTTGTGGGAATTTATTTAAACATACTTTTTTAAATCTGGGGTTCTCTCCCTAACAATAAAAACCCATGTCTATCTTCCCGGGACACATACCCCACTAATTAACTAACTAGGATACTTATCGGTGGATAGGGGGTTTTTAAAAAGGGGTGTGGGTTATCATAAATACTGAAAAGTCGTGGGGCCCCCGCATTGGTAGCGCGTGTCAGAGCCACCCGGGGGTGACAAGGGGGGCGGGGGCGGGAAACGTAGTGTTTCTTTTATCCGCGTCAGGGTTGGGTTTTTCACCCCCTGTTACCATAAAAAACAGGGCTTTATCTGTGTGTTGTTTTTAAACCACGGTCCTTTTGGTTTTAACACTTTTTTAAAATTAAAACTATGTAAAATTGTACTTATTTTTACTAAAAAACCAGGGATTTAAAATTTTCTTCCATGAGGGTTGTGGGGTGTCTGATTCCCCAAAGGTCCCCCCCCCCCCGGTTTGGAGCCACCGCTACCCCAAAAAAATCCTTACCCAAACGTTATTATTCCCTGGGGCCTAAAAACCCTAAATGGGGGGCCCCAGCCAATACCCGTTTTAAATTTTAAAGGTGCAAATTTTATATAAGGAAATTTGCTTAATATTGTTTGGAAAATTTTTAATTTTTTCCAAATCTCCATACTAATCATTTCCCTTAAATTACCTTAATTATTCCCTTAAACCTTTAAAATTTATATACAAAATCCCTATACACGCCCCCCCAGGGTGAGTGGAAAAAAACCTCCCCACTAGGGGGGGGGGGAAACAAAACTACCCCTTCCCAATTATGAGAGGGTTTTTTGGTTTGGAAAATTTCCCACGGGGGGGGGCGGGCCCGAAAAGCTGAAGGCCCCCGCTTCATGTGACATCACCCCGGGCCACATGCGCCGGAACATTTAAATGGGGTTTTTTTCGGCATTTTTTGGTTTTTAGCTATTTTAAATTTAAACCCGGCTCTGATAGAGGTACCAGTAAAATATGCGACAATACTTGATCGGGGGAGAGTTACTTTAACCCCTGAAAAGGAATATAACCCTGCGGGGGAATTTAAACCCGGGCCAGGGAGATTAACCCTGCGGGGAGTTTTTTAACCCTGCAGGGAGTATTAACCCTGCAGGGAATCTTAACCCTGCAGGGAACCCTTAAAAACCCTCCCAGGGAAAAAGTGTTATGTACCCCCAGTATAGTCTCCCCTTTGGGCCCTCAAAGGGTTTTAAAGGTCTCTTTATCACGGGAATTTCGGGGGGCCCCTAAATAGGAGACTAGTCCAAACACTCAGATCTATTAAATTTAATGAGAGATTTGAGGTAATATTTGACAGCCTGTCTACCCTGTTTTCCCAAAAAATTTAACCGATATCGGAAATTTTGTAGCCTTTTCCGCCATGTAATAAGTTCCTATGAATTCTTCCACCAACAATTTATAAAAATGAGGGCGTTTGGGAATTAGTATGGGAGGGGCAGGGGGTTTATTTGGAAAAACCACTTAAAAATTTTTCGCCCCTCGAAAACCTAATTATGCACTCATGTCAAGGAAACAGACCTAATAAATTTTGGGCAATTTGTTCCTAAAGGGGGCCCGGCCGGGGGCCCCCTAGCTGATAAATTTCCCCAGGGAAAAACCTGCTTCTGTATTGTTTTTGATTTAAAAAAACTTTAAAAAGGGTCAAAGCAATCCCTTTTTTTTAAACCCCGCAGGAAAATTTAAACCCTTTCGGGAGTATAAACCTGGCAGGGAGATTAACCCTGCAGGGGGGTATTAACCCTGCAGGGAGTAAATTAAACCCCGCCCGGGGAGTATTAACCCTGCAGGGAGTATTAAACCCCGCAGGGAGTAATTAAAAACCCCGCAGGGGAATATTGCTCAATAAGGGGAAAAACCCTTTTTATTCTATCCCCCCAGGGGTCGGGATCCAAATTTAGGTTCCCCCTTTTTATATCTTCAGATATGTCGACTGAGTGGAAAAACCAAATTTGGAAATTTTTTTAAATTTCACTCTTTTTAGCCAGGGGAGGGCCTTTAAACCCAAAATTTCAAAATAGTCCGACTGAATGGAAACCATATTAGATTAATTTTTTACACTCCTTTTAGCCAGGTAAAGGGCCCTTAAACCATAATCCTTTTTTTAAAATTTTAGGTTATTATTTTCCCCGCGCCCCATTGTTATTAGGATTTTCCCTTTGGGCAATATATTCATTATTGGGAAAAAATACCACTTTCCTCTAAAACCTCACTTATTTGGGGTGGGCAAGAAAAATGGTTCCTTTCTGGTAACTAAAGGGGTTTTTGCATGACTAGGAAAAACCCCCTCCTTTCGACTGTATTGGTATGTGGGGTGGGTCCCATTATTACCTTAAACCCCCCCACACCCAGTGACATTGAGGGCGTTAGGGATTTTGATGACCCTTTCCCTTTTAAAAACGCCCCAAAAAAATCGGCTTTCCCATTATTAATTGGAAAGGGCCCATCAACGTTTTGAAGGGGGGTTTTCAAAAAATTTAAACCATTTTCATCCCCCAGCATTTCAGGGTTTTGTTTCCCTTTTGTCCATTAACAGTTAAACTAATACCAATAAATTTTTTATACTACAGCACTACCCTACATTTATATCTTCCCAATTGGGGGCTAAAGGGGGGTTTAAATATGTCATGGGGTTTAGCCTCATTAAAAAGGGGAGAAAACCTATATGGCCCCAAGTTCACTTAAAGAAATGGGGGTTTTTAATAATTCAAAATATCCCCTGCTTATTTAAGGATCTATGTGCACCATGTCAAAAAAAGGGCTTTACATTTACTGAATGACCATTATGGGCTCACATTTAAATCCCAGTGGGAACAGCTACTGAAACCCCACCCCTTATTAGTTTACTGCCAAATTTAAAATACTGTAGGGTTTTTGGGTTTTTAAACACTGTTAGGACAGAGCGATGTTATGAAAAAGATTGTTTTCCCTTTCCTACAAAATTTTTTTTTTAAATTATAGGGCAAAGCATTTGAAGCATGTTTATCACGGAGCCCCCTTAGGCAAATACCAAGGCGCCCTTAACCCTTTAACTCTCTTTTTAACAATCTGAATAGATTTACATGGGAGGGCGTATTTTCCCCCCCACATGAAAAACCCAAAAAATTATTTTGTACTTCACTAGAAGTCCCCCCTAGAACTAGGGATTGTATCTATTATTTGAAAAAGGTCTAAGTGGGGTTTACTGGGAGGGGAGAAAATTTGAATCGTAATTTCCGGGTGTTTGATTGCGTAACCCGGGGCCCGGACAAATACCCCCTAAAAGAGGGATCTTTAAAAATCGAGGGTGGCTTTATATAGCTGACTACCCCTTAGGGGTAATAAACGTATCTCCCTGTGGGGGGGGTTTTGGCCTTTAAAACCTTGCAAAAATTTTGGGGGAAAGAAGCTTTAGGGTGTAGATGGAATAAAGAGCACCCCCCCAATTTAAACCCTCATATTTAAGTACTTTATCGTTTTACTTTGACATTTGTGTTTTTGATTTTATAAACACTAAATGAATCATTCTTTATCCCCAACTTGTTTTTTTAATTTTAACTTCTATAGGGCAGTAACCGTCTCAAATTTTTTTTCCCCTTGCTTTTTTAGCAATGAAAGAACCCGTCCCCCTAAAAATTTCAAGAATCAATGGAAATTGCCTTTTTGTTTCCTTCCCCATTTAAATTTTAAAAAATCCTTGGGTTTTAGCCCAAAATTTCTAAAATTAGCTGATAATGAAAGCTTTAGCAACCCTTTGCCCCTGATTTTTGTTTAAAATTTAAATCTTTAAATAAAAAATTAAATGGAAGATTTACGTTACTATATATATAGTTGTTTTTGTTGATAATTAAAATTTTATCTAAGTGGTGGTAAAAGGGGGCGTGCCTATTCACGTGGTGGTTATGGGGAGGACGTGAACCCAAAGCACGGGGGGTTGTGGTGGGATTGACCTATTCCGGGGGTGGTTGTGGTGAGGAGTGACCTATGCAGTGGTTGGGTTTTGGTGGGACGGTTGGGCCCATGCCGTGGGTGGTTGTGGTGAGGACGTGACCTATTCACGTGGGGGGTTTGGGGGGGGAAAAAAGGGGGAACCCCATGGGACGGGGGTTTGGTGGTGGGGGTTGGGGAGGGCGTGACCTATCAAGTGGTTGTGGGGGGAGCCTGCTCGGCCGGAAAAGGGGTTTGCAAAACCCTATTTAATTCCAACCCCCACCTAAAAACACAACTAACAGTCTACGGGAACCTCTGATGCTATCTACCTGGCATATGGTTTGTTTAACAGCCCGAGTCATTCTTTAAAGCCAGGGGGGAAATACCCCGCCTCCAGCCCCATAAACCAAAACGGTTGTGTTTGGCTCATAATTTTCCTCATTAAAAGACCACTTTAAAACCACTGAACATTTAATATTCCTCTAAATCGGGGCACCCAAAAGTGGGAAATTTTTTTAAACCCTCATCCCAGTAATTAAAATAACTAGGGTACCCTTTTCGGGTGGGTAGTGGGTTGAAATGGGCCCTTTGGTTAAACATCAATACTGCAAACGTTTTGATCCCCTGGTTTCCGGTGATCAGAGCCACCCCCCTGGATGACAAGAAAGGGGGAAAGGGTGGAATGTTTCGTTTTTCGCTCAGGTTGGTTTCCCCACCCTGTTTTTCCCCTAAAACAAGGCTAAATTTTCTGTGTGTTTTTTTTTTAACACGGTCCTATTGGGTTTTCCAATTTATGTACAATTAAAATAGTACAAAAATTTTACTTAAAATACTACAAACACGATAATTTTGTTTTTCCCCCCATGAGGTTTTGGAGGTTTTACGATTTTTCAAGGTGGGGGGGGGGAGCCCCCCGCTAAACCCAATTTCCCTTTGCCACGTTTTATTCCCTGTTGGGCCCCGAATCTAAATGGGCGGCACCCCCAAAGACCGCGCCCTTTAAAAATTTAAAGGGGCTTTTTTTTTAAATTGGCCCAAAGCTTTAAAATTGTGGGAAAAATTTAAATTTTTCCTTTTCTCAGTTTCTTTAAACCCTTTACTTAAATTACCTTAATTATTACCCATTACCATTACAATTATATATACATATCCCTATACACGCCCTCCTATGATGAGTGGAAAATACCTCTCACTAGGGGGGGGGGGAGAAACAAACTACCACTCTACCAATTATGAGAGGGTGTTTGGTGGATAATTTCCACAATAGTCATGTCGATTCACTTCGAAATGAATCATCATGCTATTACCATTTTGTGTCGCTTCTTGAGATTTACTTTCTCTCTCTCTCTCTCTCTCTCTCTCTCTCTCTCTCTCTCTCTCTCTCTCTCTCTCTCTCTCTCTCTCTCTCTCTCTTCTCTCTCTCTCTCTCTCCTCTCTCTCTCTCTCTCTCTCTCTCTCTCTCTCTCTCTCTCTCTCTCTCTCTCTCTCTCTCTCTCTCTCTCTCTCTCTCTCTCTGCACCCTTAAAGGTGCAAAGTTGTACCTTTTTTTCTTAGTGTGTAATCGCTAATTATCGTGATAAAACCTGTTTACCTGAGCATGCTACGTAAGCATTGCGCACCTGTGTATCCTGTGGTGTCCATGGCAAAACATGACAGGTGTTGGGACAGAGTATAGTGAGGGTATGAAATGCACAGTGGGACATATGTAGTGAAGGGTGGAAAGTGTCATATATGAAGGCGTAATGGAGGAAGTGAATAGTTTGCATGAGAGATGTGGTGCAATTGGGAAAGGCTGCAGGTTTGGGGTGTGTGTGCTGCGGATGTAGGGTGTAAGGGTTGCAGGTGTGGGGTGTGTGGGCTGCAGATGTGAGGTGTGTGGGATGCGGATGTGGAGTGTGTGGGCTGTGAATGTGGGGTGTGTTGGCTGGGGATGTGGGGTGTGGGGTACGGATTTCGTGTGTGTGGGCTGTGGATGTGGGGTTTGTGGGCTACGGACAAGGGGTGTGGGATATGGATGGAGGTGATATGAGGTTACTCCTTATACTGTGGGTCGTGTGGTGTGAGGCAGGTGGACGGGGCGTGGCAGGTGATGAGTGGTGGTGACATGTGAGGTGGAAAACTGGATGGTGTGGTATGTCAAGACATATGAGAGGCAGACTGTAGGTATCATGCACATGGACTTCATGCGAGAACAAAAAGTATCAGGGGATGAAAAATATTAAGAGGTCGGTGCGTGTATGAAGAGACATATAAATAAGAAGGATATTATTAACACAAGGAACAATATAATATGAAAAAGGTGTTGAGATAACGTGTGTGGTGTGGTATGGTGGGTAGGTGATACTCATTAACACTTAAACAGCAAAGTTGAGTGACCATCTTGTCCAGTAACCCTAAACTCACTCCCTTGGACACCTTCCCATACGTATACAGTCAGTCCCCTCAAGACACATATAACCCTCACTACAAACCATCCTTTCCTGTACCGTCCCACACTACAGTCAACCCACTTATATACCAGGGGTTCCCAAAGTGGTCAATATCGACCCCTAGGTGTCGATGAGATCTTGCAGGAGGTAGATAAATGCTTTGGGGGTCAAAAGGGGTTCGATGAATGCATCGGTGTTCAAAAAGATTCCTTAAATACCAGAAAATTGATTGGAGGTCGATCAAACATTTGGCGTTAGTAGCTGACAGTACTGTACCTAATATTTATGCAGGTACCTATGTTTTTTAAGATTTTTCTCACTCCTAGTACCGGTAGTAGTAGTAGGTAGTAGTAGTAGTAGTAGTAGTAGTAGTAGTAGTAGTAGGTTGTAACCATAGCCATTGGTAGGGTGGAGCCAATGGACTGTGTTTGTGAAAGACAAAACTTGCCTTTTCACCACAAACCAAAAAGCATCACAATGATAGAAGTCTTAAGAAATAGTAATCAATCAATCAATCATTGGGGGCATACGCCGGGGGATGCGTCACCTCGCCCACCCTACGACGCCACTTCAGGAGGTCACCACGCGCGAGTCCCCATGCAGGCTCCCTTCCCATACCAAGCAAATCTCGACAAGAAACATCAACTTGCCCCAACCACAAGCCTTGTGGGTGCCCCCTTGTCCTCTCCACGCCGGATTATTTCTTACAGATACAACTGGACGGGAAGGATCGGTTTCAGGGTAGCGTGCCACATGCCCATATAGCCGAAGTTGGCGCTGACAGACTATGCAGTTAATAGGCCTCGATTCAGTCTCACAGTGCAATCACTGATTTGACACGTAATCATCCCAGCGATACCCCATGATTTTGCGAAGACACGTATTACCAAAGGCATCGATTCGCATCTTTAAGTTGCTATTTAGTGTCCAAGTCTCACAACCATAGAGCAAGACAGGGATCACAAGCGACTTGAAGATCCGGATCTTTGTCTTGCACAGGTACCGACAATGCCAAATACTCCTGCTGAGCGAGTCCATAACACAGTGGGCTATGCCAATCGGCCGCAAGACTTCTTGACGTGACCCGCCATCATTATGGACTGCGCTACCAATGTATGTAAAACTTTCCAAGATTTCAATGTCCTCGCCGCACGCATGGACAGACTGCATTGTTTCATCTAGTAAGCCTCCAAACACCTGGACCTTGGTTTTGAGCCAGAAGACCTCAAGTCCCAAAAGCTTTGCCTCCTCGTGCAGCGCCTCGAGAGCCATCACCAGGACCTCCAGCGACTCAGCAAAGATTACTGCATCATCGGCAAAAGCAGGATCAGTGATCTTGGTGTTGCTGAGGGATGCTCTACAATCACTTGGATCTACAACTTAGCCCAATACCCAGTCCATACAAGTGTTGAACAGTGATGGGGTATGCACGCACCCTTGCCTCACTCCTGTATTAATAAGAAAGAAGCTAGATACCAGTGTTGTAGTCAAGACCAGACCCTCCGAGACCAAGACCAAGACCAAGACCAGACCCTTCGAGACCAAGACCAAGACCAAGACCAGACCTTCCGAGACCAAGACCAGAACTCCGAGACCACGACCAAGACCCTCCGAGACCAAGACCAAGACCAAGACCAGACCCTCCGAAACAGACCAAAACCAAGAACAGGCATATAAACATATTTTTTATAAATATGACTATTATCTGAATGTTTTTGGTCTGTACTGCGTAAATACTAAATGGTATTGTCCTAAGTTGTTCAGATGGGATCGCCGCAAGTGCTTGATAAAAGCCAAAGTCATGTCAGCCTTGTCCGTGATGTTTTGCTTGCAGAAAGTACAAACTGCTGTGTGCTTCTAGTTTCCGTGTTTCTTATAAAAAAAACTCCTTGTGGTCCTTGAACGCAAATTTGATAACTGCTGAAGATGCCGACATGATTACTCATTCCGGTGTGCGAACGGAAACTAAGCGAGACTAGTCCAGTACACCTCACTGTCCGACGTCCTATGTCACTGACAGACAGAGTTGCCAGGTCCTGCCAATTCTTGTATTTCTTGCCAGAAATTACTCAACAAATTTTGGAATTTGCCAGATATATTCGTCCATTGAATTTCATTTTCTTATGATGAAAATTGAAAATGCCAAAACAGTAAAGTGTGAATGCCAAAAGTATATTTTGTGGTTTGTGCACCTGGCATCCCTGCTGCCAGATGTGCTCGATGTAACGACTAATGAGCTCTGGTAGAAGGGGGGTAAGGGTAACTTATATGGGAGGAAATATATTTACAAAATTTAATATATGTGAACAACTGAACATCTAGGTATAATATTTCTTCTTACATTGCTTCGTTGGCATGAAAAAACAAACATAGAAAAATAGCTATTTTTGTGGTTACGTTTTACAAGCGAGCTAGCTAAACCTGTGGTGTACGCAGAGCTGGGCAGTATTTAAATACATTTGTATTTAAATACATCTGTGTATTTAGAAATGTATTTATAAATACATTAGTTATCATGTATTTAAGTACAGTATTTAAATACTGTTATGAGTATTTATTAAATACATTGTATTTAAATACTCATAATATAGAAACGTAAATACTCTTTTTATCAGTTAATTTGGCCATAAACCTGCCCAACTATCAAGCAACCCTGATGTTACAGTGAACCATTGTTTCCACTTGCAAGGAAATGTCCTGATTTTAAGGAAATTTAGGCCTGAGAAGGAAATTTCTAAGGAAACGCAAAATCTAAGGAAATCCTAAGGAAATCCATTTTTTTCGGACATGTTAAAATGTGTGTATATTTAAAATGTATTTACAAATGTATTTAAATACAATTGATGTATTAGTATTTAGTATTTTAATGCATTCGTAAGATGTATTTAGTATTTAGTATTTAAATACATTTCTCCCATGTATTTAGTATTTAGTATTTAACTACATTCAATGTATTTAGTGCCCAGCTCTGGGTGTACGTGTACGAAGGGTGCGGGGATTGCATAGGCCTACACAAATATGAAGTACACGGAGGTGAACAGAGCTGCAAACATGCGTGCGTGCAAACGGAGATTATCACTGCGAGAATGGTCACGTCATGCATGTTCTCTCGACTCGCACGCACTCTTATCAGCGCTCGCAGGGCTCAGCTCATGCATCATCACCGTAGAGCTAGTCAAGCAGTATCTATAGACAGTACAACGCTGTATGGCGCGCCGTGAATCGAAATAGGCATGAATTTTCTCCGTGTATGATAATAAATTCCAACCTTCCCCACGCCGCGATGCACTTTTTAACCCTGGTCATGACCTGGTCTCGAGCCAAACTCCGAGACCAGAAGCTTCGAGACCAAGATCATGACCAAGACCACATCAAACGAGACCAAAACCAAGACCAAGACCACATCAAACTGGTCTCGAGACCGGTCTCGAGACCAAGACCAGTCTCGAGACCTACAACACTGCTAGATACACCAACCCCACACTTCACAGCATTCTCACTCCCAGAGTACAGACCAGTCATCAAACCAATATAGTCCTTGCAGGAATCCCGCGAAGTCGCAAAATATCCCAGAGTGACTCACGATGCACTAAGTCAAACGCCTTCTTGAGATCAACATAGGCTGCAAGCATCCCCTGTCGAAACTCACGTCGGCTTTCCACCAGGACACGACGCGCTAGGATACGGTCCGTTGTTGACTTACCAGGCGGGAACCCAGACTGCTGAGGTCTCTGATGCTTCAGCAGATGATTGCGGATCCGTGTCAGCAATATATGGGCAAACACCTTGCCTGGCACGCTGATCAATGTAATACCGCGGTAATTGTTGCAGTCCTGACGGTCCCCTTGCCATTTTCATATAGGGACGACCAGCCTTCTTTTCCAGTTAGGAGGAATAGTACCTGATTGCCACACGTCAGTCAAAACAGCATGCTACCCGCTGATCATGGCCTCACACCAAGTTTTGAGGGGCTCCGCACTGATATTACAAACACCAGCTGCCATTCCAACCCTCAACTTTGCTACAACTTCTCTGACTTCGTTAAGAGAGAGTGCGGTTTCGTCAATGGGAGGATCAGAATCCACTACCCGTAATCCTGTGGTGTGAAGCTGCCCCCCAATTGGAGGGTCCACCGTGACCCTCCAATAAAATAGTAATACTGTACTGTATTTATTTACTTGTTTGTTTATTAATGTAATCGTAATGAATGCTTAGGTGATCGAAAACTGAATTGGGATTCCCAGAAGGGGTCGATGAACTGGAGAGCTTGGGGACCCCTGACACACTCTACAATCCTCATTTTGATCCCAATTGTATTGCACATTTACCTACAGGGAGTACATTTACCACAAAGCAGGAAAGTAAATCAAGATATACGACTTATACATTTATTTTATTTCATGTCACCTTCGATATGAGGCATGAGGATGTCATTGATAAACCAAAATATTACAACAAAAAATGGTATAGAATCGTAATTCTTATAAAATCATAAACACTTTAGGAAACCTTATTTGTGCAACCTGACTGCCCTACCGTCTTATATTGCACGTGACAGAATTTCTTTCCCAGTATTTGCGTAAATTGATTTCACAACCTTAGCGAAAGATAATGATCAGTAGGTTAAGAAGGGAAGGAGAAAAGATCAGGAGACTGATTGGCGTAGAAGGATTGCTATTTATATACCGTTAAGGTCTTCCCCGTGAACACAGCGTGAGGCGGGGTTTTTAAATCCCCTTGGAACAGTAGATCACCTGAGACACACCTGGACGTGGCACTAATTAAATCTGCTTAATGCCAGGTGTTGCCCTAGTAAGGGACGTGCTAACGAAATCACTAAGACACTTCACTGTTAGAAATGAAGGGTTTATAAAAGGTTTAGCAGAGTCGATGGGGTTTACTTATAAGGTTTAGATGAGGCAAAGGTATAAGAATAGTTTACTGTGAAAAATAGGGTGTAGAAAAGGTTTAGCGTCATTTCTAAACCCCCACTTTCATTGTTTAGAAATTAAAGGTTTAACAAGGGTTTACTGGGAAAAAATGGGAAGGGTTTATTGTACATATGGAAAACATAATTGTTTACAGCATCTAGATTACGTTTCTAGTCTTTGTGATTTATTGATAATCATATTTTCAATGTAAAATGATGCAGAAGAACTCATGATAGCACTTCATCATGGTACAATTCATGTGTTCTAGTGAACGGTATTATCTACGATTGCGACACCTGCCAACTGTCATCATTGCCAGATGTTACTTTGCTTGAAATAGCAGCAGAAGCTTCAAGAATTCATTACTGATCAAGATCAAATGAATATTATCAATTACCAATTACTATTATATTATTACTATTATATTATATTATCAAATACCAATCGGTCATATATAATAGCAGTAGATTTCCTACACGTTTATATTTTTTTTTTGTGGATCAGACGCGATGATTTGTTTTCACTATTTCTTCAAATTGAAATTATTTCCTTATTTCATTATTTAATTATTATTTAACTATTTTATTATAAAATAATGTAATAGAATAATGTAAAATAATATTAATAAATAATAATAAGGTTTACTTAATGGATTTTCTAATAAATGAGAGGCGGTAGCAGAATGGTGAACGTCTCCGACTGGCGTTCTCGGTGACGCGAGTTCGATCCCCGACGAAAACCAGAACCTTTCTGCACCGTCGAGTGGCCTAAGAACACCTACATGCCCTATCCATGAACTCTACATTCGATTGCGAGTGCATCGGAGGACAGAAAACAAGAAAAAACTTTTTTTAGGGGTTTATTTTAAAAATATGGCTAATAAACCTTTAAAGGGTTTATTGAAAAAGGTTTAAGCAAAAGGTTTACTACAAAACTGAAGGTTTTTTTCGGTATTATACCTTTAAAGGGTTTACTGGTTGGGACACAAGGTAAACCCTCTTTAAACCCCCTCTAAACCCTAAATTTTTAACAGTGTTGGTAAGGCCGCCGGCCAGTTTTTCGAAATGATCTGCAAACTGTGGGTAGCGTTTATTTGCATTTGATCAATAATGTCAGCGTTTACTGCAGTGAAAGATAAGATAAAATCTCTCTCTCTCTCTCTCTCTCTCTCTCTCTCTCTCTCTCTCTCTCTCTCTCTCTCTCTCTCTCTCTCTCTCTCTCTCTCTCTCTCTCTCTCTCTCTCTCTCTC
>JACEEZ010023810.1:127500-162500 GCA_016584305.1 Chionoecetes opilio | reverse complement strand
TCTTTTAAACCAACGCGCATGCCTCTTCTGCCCTGCTGTTCCCTGTTCACCACTACCACAACCACACGGCATCTCGCTTCTCTCCTACACTTTCCTCATCCTATATTAAGCCCTTGCAAACGTAGCGTGCGTACTGTGAATATGTATAGATGAAGCGAGATAGAGAGAGATAGAGAGAGAGAGAGAGAGAGAGAGAGAGAGAGAGAGAGAGAGAGAGAGAGAGAGAGAGAGAGAGAGAGAGAGAGAGAGAGAGAGAGAGAGAGAGAGAGAGAGAGAGAGAGAGAGAGAGGAGAGAGAGAGAGGAGAGAGAGAGAGAGAGAGAGAGAGAGAGAGAGAGAGAGAGAGAGAGAGAGAGATAAAGAGTTTCACCAATAAAGAGAAGCAATGCAGCAAGTCCAAAAGCCTCAGAGCATGGTAATTTGTGCAATTATGAGGCGTAAATAAACCTTCAAAGCAGAATTCATACAAATTAAGGGCAATAAAGCGATCAGTGACAAAAATAAAGGGTGATTCAGAAAACAGGTGAACAGTGACGGGAAAAATCGTTTTGTAGGATGGATATGAGACCAAATAACAACAAAACCAAAATAGTTAGCATAGAGAACAGGAATATATGACGGAACACACACACACACACACACACACACACACACACACACACACACACACACACACACACACACACACACACACACACACACACACACACACACACACACACACACACATACACACACACACACAATAACATACACAAACACACACACAAGCACACACACACATAATTACATACACAAACAAACACACAAGCACGTCTACAAATTTTCCTACATCCCTCCCTCGACCATCACTACTACCAATATATCCATCACGCACCACCACACCCTAAATCAACACACTCATGTCAGCCCTCATCCGCTTGGTAAGTGTGTTGAAATGGGCGAAGGTGACAGGTGGGGTAAAGGTGATGAAAGAGTGAGAAGAAAAGGGGAGGAGAGGAGGAATGTGGAAGGCTGATGATACTACAGGATTACACACATTATCTCCTTTCATCTCCCTACTACTATTCTTTATCTCCCTCCAATCCCCTCCCTCCTCCATGACTTTTTTTTCAGTTTCCTGTCCTTGCCTTTCTCATCCTTCTCTTTTCATTTTCTTATCCCCCTCCATCCCGCCCGCATGTAAATTTGCGATGTGTACCACTCCGGCACTCCAATGGGGAGTTTTCTAATAAGCTCACGCTCAAGCCTGTTTCTCGCGCTCTCATATCCTCTGCCCTTTGAGCCTGAATGATCTATCATTTACCGTAAATTCCCTGTACTTTTTCGGGACATATCAGAATTACCCTTCAATACAACAACTGAAACAGTTCTTAATAGAAAATGTAGTTTATCATTTTATTTGTCTGCAGTTGATGAAAATATTGGCAAAAGAATTGAATATTTGAAAACTCAATCTTTAAAAATCGTCTGTTCATGAAAACACGCAAGTTATAGCAGAATGAAGCTTCAGGAAATATCTACTTGTAGGTAAGCATTCACTGAGTACCTGTTTTAGGTGTATATGTCTCTCTTACGACAAACATTTAACCAAGAAGTAATTTAAGTGCTTGGCACCTCAACGAACAGTCCCGGATTTTAGACGGTAGAAAACTAGAAATGTTTCTTTACTAAAATAGCACCACCGCTACGTACACTCCTCTCTGAATCAATCAATTAACCCTTCCCTCTGAATACCCTATAGTCCTCTGGTTTATCCTATGTCAACAGGTTTATCTGATGTTTGATGTTTGAATAATTTCGTCGTATCGACGCAGCTGAGATGGATCTCCGCTGTAACCAGACAGCTCTCTCACAAACTACCCCTAGAGAGCTGTCTGCTAGTGCTTATAGTGTTGGCCGAAGCCAGCACCCCGGGAGGCGGGTTACAAACCCCCGGCTAACACCCGGTACCCAATCACTGCTGGGTGGACAGGGGCTCGGGTTTTTAACTCCGAAGCTCAGAGCACGAAATAAGGAGACGAGTCTCCGGTATGTGGGAGCGGATGCCGCGAATATTCCAGTAGAGGACAGACAGTGTGAAGAGATCAGCGGGTGATGATAGGATGACAGCCTCTGGGGTTGAGGGGTTAGGAGTATCAGGGATGTGAGCCGTGAGGTATAAGGGAGCGGCGGTGCTGAGTGTGTGATGGCAACAGGAAAGTGAGTTATAGCAGATCCTACCGGCGGGATGGTTTCTGTGGAGATGCTGAACGCCACACTGTGTTTTGGTTATATTTTCGTCGTTAGAGAAACATATACACCTAAAACAGGTACTCAGTGAATGCTTACCTACAAGTAAATATTTCCTGAAGCTTCATTCTGCTATAACTTGCGTGTTTACATGAACAGACGATTTTTAAAGATTGAGTTTTCAAATATTCAATTCTTTTGCTAATATTTTCAACAACTGCTGACAAATAAAATGATAAACGACATTTTTTATTAAGAACTGTTTCAGTTGTTGTATTGAAGGGTAATTCTGATATGTCCCAAAAAAGTACAGGGAATTTACGGTAAATGATAGATCATTCAGGCTCAAAGGGCAGAGGATATGAGATGCGCGAGAGACATCTGGCAGCTTAGCTTTGAAAACTCCCCATTCAAGTTTGGGAAATTCTGCGCGCAAAACGTGTGCGCAACAGCACACCATATGGTGGAAGAAACTTGCTTTTACTCTGTCCTACGTAGGTATAGCCTGGGTTCTTATAAGTTTATTTGTTGTGGATTTACATATATTGTTAAGATAATAGCAGTAAACGGGCGCTAAAGGCGTAAAAGATATGTTTATGACTTTACGGTGATAAATAAGCTGAGAACGGCTCAAAAAGAGATTTCAAAACCATATATCGAAAAAGTAAGTCCAGAATCGTGATCAGCACGTACGAAAACTAATAGGAACCAAGTGTCATGAAAATCTGGTTGAAAAAAATTTAGGCCATATTTTGAAGGCAAATCTCTAATCCTTGAACAATATCGTGAAAAATACATTTTCATTAATATTTCAATAACTGTAGCAGCTAGGCAAAAACAGTATAGAGTATAATCGATTCAGCTTGCGACTGTGGTCCCCTTGGTAAAACAGATTAAAATTTCATCAATATATAATCCAATAAATCAAAGTTTTGTAAATGTCAAAAAACATTATATCTCAAAAACTTGATTTGCTAAGAAAAAATGGATAGAAGCATCAGGTAGATCTCGTTAAGCTGGACATAATTTTTTCATGTCGATTTTCGTCTAGGGTCAATAGTTTCATTGTAAAATGGATAAGACCAAACAAAGACTACTCTATACTGGACTTGCTACTCATTTTGGGCTATTTCCAGTGGAGGCCAGTTTTGCGATTCCTGCCATTTTCGAACATCACTCCCTTTTCCCTTCCTATGGTTTATCAGTATATATGATATACCGTTATCTTCGTAAATGTTTGTTCTATAATATTATCAAATAAAAAACAGTAAAATGCAATAAAGAAATGCTATTATGAGAGAGTTAAGAAATATGCATGAACTTAATATTCACTTGAACTCATCGCCATTTAATATTTAGCGAGAATTTTTTTTAGATGCTAGCAATAGAAAGAAGCGGATTTTCATTAGCTTTCCATTGCTATATTTCGTTTTCTGATAAATGAATCATAACCATGCATAAATTAGCGTTGACTAAAAAAATAACATCATCTATCGGGATAATTACCCGATGGATGATGTTATTTATTTAGTTAACGCTAATTTATGCATGGTTCTAATTCATTTATCAGAAAATGAAATATAGCAATGGAAAGCTAATTAAATTTCCCTTCTATTGATATGTTGCATGTAAAAAGTCTTCACGCAAAATATCAAATTGCGATGAGTTTAAGTGAATATAAGTTCATGCATATTTCTTCAGAGTCTCATAATGGAATTTCTTTAGGGTATTTTACAGTTTTTTATTTGATAATATTATAGAACAAACATTCACGAAGATAACAGTGTATAATTTATACTGATATGCCATAGTCTACTGTATTCATGGAACACTTTTTTACTTGCCGATACGATTGATGATGTTATTTTTTTAGTTAACGCTAGTTTAGGCACGGTGGTAATTCATTTATCAGAAAACGAAATGTATCAATGGAAAGCTAATGAAAATCCGCTTCTTTCTATCGCTAGCATCTAAAATGTTTTCTCGTAAAATATTAAATGGCGAAGAGTTTAAGTATATATTGTGGTCATGCATATTTCTTCACTCTCTCATAATGGCATTTCTTTAGTGTATTTTACTGTTTTTTATTTGATAATATTATAGAACAAACAGTTACGAAGATAACGGTATATCATATATACTGATAAACCTTAGGAAGGGAAATAGGGGTGATGTTCTAAAATGGCAGGAATCTTAAAACTGGCCTCCACTGGTCATGGGCGGGTTGGCGCGGGGCACGAGTAGCAAGTCCAGTATAGAATAGCCTTTGGACCAAATCAAGCCAGATTTTTGGTTTATTTTCCAGCCCAAAATGTTGAAAACTTGTATTTTCATACATACGTGAAATTCTTGTTAGTAAGAATTGTGCAGCTTTCGATGTGCAATAATACTTGTTATATAGTATTTCCTCAAAGGGGAAAAGTTTTTTGTGAAAAAGGCGTAACAAATATTTTTTACAGAGATTTCTCGCCTCGTAAAAAAAAACCCAGAGTATAGAATTGGGAGTGAGTGTGTGGTATCTTAGCTAAATGTTATGGTGTTAGAGGTAAGGATGGGAAGGGGACCAGAAATATCCCCAGTTCGGACAGTCTTCATGATGACGACTCGAGGTGTCTTGATACTTCTTCTAGCCTTCTCTCCTTAAACTTCTGCAACATTCGCGGCCTTAGATCTAACTTTCTCTCTGTTGAACATCATCTCTCCTCCTCTAAACCTCATCTTCTTTTCCTCACCGAAACCCAGTTGTCTGTGAGCACTGACAGCAGACCTTTTTCTGTCTCCTCTTATTGTATATATTCTCATTTTCAATCCAAAGCTGGCTGTTGCGTATATGTGCGCAATGACATCACTTGCTCTCGTGCCCACGACTTTGAATCTTCCGAATTTTCTACCATCTGGCTTCGACTTCAATGTCACTCTCTTACTAAATTTATCTATGCTGTATATCTCTCACCTAACTCCTCTGACTATGTAAAATTCTTCGACTATTTAACATCAAAAGTGGAGCACATCTCATCTCATTTTCCTTTAGCAGAAATTTCCATTCTTGGGGACTTCAATGTTCACCACCAGCTTTGGCTATCATCTTCTTTCACTGACCAACCTGGTGAACAAGCCTACAACTTTTCTATCCTCCAAGACCTAGAGCAGCTGGTGCAGCACCCTACACGTATTCCTGACCGCTTTGGAGACACGCCCAACATTCTTGATCTTTTCCTAACTACTAACCCTTCTGCTTACTCTGTGAAACTATTCTCTCCGTTGAGTTCCTCCGATCACAATCTTATTTCTGTAACCTGTCCTATCGCTCCGGTACCGTCTCGGGACCCACCTAAGCGGAGGTGCTTCTGGCTCTTCAACTCAGCTAAGTGGGATGACCTAAGGCAGTACTACTCTGACTTTCCATGGAATGATTACTGCTTCCATGTCAAAGACCCATTTCTTTGTGCAGAGTGCATAACTGAGGTCATAGGCTCTGGCATGGAGATGTACATTCCACACACTTTCTTTAATCCTAAAGCCCGTCAACCTTGGTTTAACTCTGCTTGTTCTCATGCTGTCCGGGATGCATATTGCCGAAGTCTATTGCTATACGGGATCAGGGGAAATTGGAACCAATCAGCGCGCGGTGAGGGCGGGGATGTGGGAGGGGCTTATACTCAAGACGTCCACACACAATATTTACGGGTAACTTGCTACTTTTGTGGGCAGATATTGTGCGTGACTTTATTTAAATAATATATTTGTAGAGAGAGAGAAAAAAAAAGAGAGAGAGCGAGAGAGAGAGAGAGAGAGAGAGAGAGAGAGAGAGAGAGAGAGAGAGAGAGAGAGAGAGAGAAGAGAGAGAAGAGAGATGAGAGAGAGAGAGGAGGGTGGAAACAGTATAAGATGAATTTATTAAATATTATAATTGCATACTGTATAATTAAGAGAGAGAGAGAGAGAGAGAGAGAGAGAGAGAGAGAGAGAGAGAGAGGAGAGAGAGAGAGAGAGAGAGGAGAGAGAGAGAGAGAGAGAGGGTGGAAACAGTATAAGATGAATGAGGGAGAATGATCTGGGAGTGTGGCCTCAATCTAGACTACCGCAGATAACAGTATAGTTGCCACCTGCAGTCATGTCGTCAGGCGGCATATATTACGAATTATAGCATCACTACTGATTTTTATGTGTCACTGACGATGATACACAATAGTTTATAATCATGAATGTACAATCTGCCCTGTTTCCGCGTTGTTTTAAGCTTTGTATCCGCAAGTATAGACGGTTTCGAATTTACCTACTCGTTTTTATTTCGGGCGACGACAACGGCGGGAGGACACTAAACATAAACACTAGATGGCGACCTTAGTGTAGCCCGTTACCAACGTCGCCACTCTGTTTTATTTTTGCAGTTTGTTCATTTATAGCCATATTATGACATAGATGAAGACACAAAATGACACAGACTCTCCAGATAGCCTCTTCTAACTTTCCTGAAATCATGGATGTAAAAATGTAAGTATTAACGCCACCAGACGTCTGTTATCAGAAAAAAAACGTTGTCCTGGCGACTTTAGTGTTTTCTACGGTAGAGTCGAAAGGGATCACTGTTATACTCTACATTTCACCATGGCAACATATAGGGAAGTGCTAAATTTTGAGGAGGAAGGTTTTTTCACTACAAGTATAACGGTGAAGGATGACACTGTTCGTCTCCGCATACATACTAAATAATTATTTTGTTGAATGATATTTTTTATGTTCCGAATACGTATAAGACATGGAGAGAGAGAGAGAGAGAGAGAGAGAGAGAGAGAGAGAGAGAGAGAGAGAGAGAGAGAGAGAGAGAGAGAGAGAGAGAGAGAGAGAGAGAGAGAGAGAGAGAGAGAGAGAGAGAGAGAGAGAGAGAGAGAGAGAGAGAGAGAGAGAGAGAGAGAGAGAGAGAGAAGAGAGAAAAAAAAAAATGGAGGGAAAGGAAGGAAAGACAGTGACAAGAATGTGACTTATATGACGGAACATTAGTAGTAGTAGCGCTGATGGATGAATGTTAGAAAGGAAGACAAACACTTGGCTCATAAAACTAGTCTTAAAAAAATACTTACATGCGCTTACTAATAAGTCACTTCGTTAAAGTAGTCTTTTCCAACCTGCTGTTAAACTGACGTAATGGGACCTATCTATAATAATATAAGCGAAAGTGTGTGTGTCTGTCTGTCTGTCTGTCTGTCTGTCTGTCTGTCTGTCTGTCTGTCTGTCTGTCCGCGATAGGTGCCGCCCCCCGTGGCGGAATCCCATCATATGTCACAGTTTTGGAACCAGCTCGACCAGGGGAAGGTTTTAAGCCCACTTATGAGGTGATCCGATCACTTTTTTTTCTTCTTTTTTTAGCAGCCTATTAGCGAGAATTGTGAAAAAAAATTGTGGGTTGCGAGAATTGAGGAAACCTTGATGTAGGGTGATGGGTAATGGGTGAGTGAATGGGTGGGGTGATGGGTAATGGGTGTGGGGTGATGGGTGAGTGAATGGGTGGGGGGTGATGGGTTGGGGGTGATGGGTGATGGGTGAGGGAATAGGTGGGGGGTGATGGGTAATGGGTGAGTGAATGGGTGTGTGGTGATGGATAATGGGTGAGTGAATGGGTGGGGGGTGATGGGTAATGGGTGAGTGAATGGGTGGGGGGAATACATACATTTCTACATCCATGATTTCAGGAAAGTTAGAAGGGGCTATCTGGAGAGTGTGTTTAGTGGGCCGAAGGCTCACCAAACACAGGTGGTGGGCCGCCAATAGCCCTAATGGGTGAGTGATTGGGTGGGGGGTGATGGGTAATCGGTGAGTGAATGGGTTGGGGGTGATGTGAATGGGTTGGCGTTAATACATACATTTCTACATCCATGATTTCAGGAAAGCTAGAAGGGGCTATCTGGAGAGTCTGTGTTTTCCCTTCGTAGGTCCACCCGCGGCGACCCTGACTTATCCCCACAATACACCGATGTAAACAAACCGTGATGTAGTTATGTCTGGGGCCCATTGAGCAGCTTCGCACCACTGGGTTACGGACAGTGGATGCCGATCCTCCCATTAACGAAACCGCACCCTCTCATGACGAAGTCAGAGAGGCTGTAGCAAAGTTGTGGGGTGGAAAGGCAGCTGGTGTCTGTAATATCAGTGCGGAACTCCTCAAAGCTGGGGGTGAGGCCATGATCCCCGGATTGCATGCTGTCCTGACTGCCGTGTGGCAATCAGGTACCATTCATTCCTCTTGACTGGAAAAGGGGGCTGGTCGTCCCTATCTGGAAAAGGAAAGGGGACCGCCAGGACTACAACAATTACCGCGGTATTACATTGCTCAGCGTACCAGGCAAGGTGCTTGCCCATCTATTACTGACACGGATTCGCAGTCATCTGTTGAAGCATGAGAGACCTCAACAGTCTGGGTTCACGCCTGGTAAGTCAACAACGGACCCTATCCTAGCGTTTCGTGTTCTGGTGGAAAGCCAACGTGAGTTTCAACAGGGGATGCTTGCAGCCTATGTTGATCTCAAGAAGGCGTTTGACTCAGTGCATCGTGAGTCACTCTGGGATCTTCTGCGACTTCGGGGAATTCCTGCAAGGACTATTGGTTTGATGACTGGTCTGTACTCTGGGACTGAGAGTGCTGTGAAGTGTGGGGGAGGTGTATCCAGCTTTTTTCCTGTTAATACAGGAGTGAGGCAATGGTGCGTCCTAGCCCCATCACTTTTCAAAACTTGTATGGATTGTGTTGGGCAAATTTGTAGATCAAAGTGATTGTGGAGCATCCCTCGGCAACACCAAAATCACTTATCTTGTATTTGCCGATGATGCTGTAGTAATCTTTGCTGAGTCGTTGGAGGTCCTGGTGATGGCTCTCGAGGCGCTGCACAAGGAGGCAAAAGCCTTTGGGACTTGAGGTTTCCTGGCTTAAGACTAAGGTCCAGATGTTTGGAGGCCTACTAAATGAAACAGTACAGTCTTTTCATGCGTGCGGCGAGGACGTTGAGGTCTTGGAAAGTTATACATACCTTCGTAGCGCAGTCCATAATGACGGCGGGTCACGTCAAGAATTCTTACGGCGGATTGGGATAGCTCACGGTGTTATGGATTCTCTCATCAGGAGTATTTGGCGTTGTCAGTACATGTGCAGGAAGACAAAGATCCGGATTTTCTGTATTGGCACTGGATATACTATATGAGTGTGTATGATGAAACATATATACTATCAGCATATGATCATGTCGGAGGTGTATGTACGTGTGTCTGACTCTTTCAGCAATACAGCTGTTATTGTGTTGCTCGGCCAGACACTACATCCTTCCTCGATAATGTTGACATAGACATAATGGTGCTGTTCTGCTGCTGCTTGCATTCTTGAGAATGCATAGTCAGTGTTTTGTGTGTGCATGTGGTTACAAGGCCACTTATCTTAGTTGATAAGTATTGCACATATAGACATACACAACTAACGTTGGGTGTGTTTGCGTCATCGCCGTATGAACAGCGAGCGGACCTTCTCATTCTACGCACTCAGCAGTTCCTGTATAAACAACTGCTCAAGAAAGAAACCTTCCTATATAACTCTCCGAGGGGCCGGGAGGGAGCCAGAAGAGAAGCCACCGGAGACGCGACACAAGCGCTGCTAGAAGGACTCCATGGGAGTCAGTGTGGTTACTCACACACCTGAGTGTGTGAGTACTTGTCACGATATTAATTGTTCTGGCCTGTCTATTAAGACTTATGCTTCCTTGGCCGTTTGAAAAGAACCTGTGACTTTGTATTGTAAACATAACTTTATAGTGTACATATATATAATACAATATAAATTTATAAATAGTATATTATCTTACTCGATTCCTTGGTACTTACTTACAATACTTATACGTTACTTAAATCACCAAGCCTTACTTAAAACCGCTCGACCACTTGCAATTACTACCACATTGATGTATACCTCTGGGCAGCAAACCAAGTTACCTGCTTATCAGGAGGGCATCACTGGCAATCATCCCTACACGTCATTGACCTGTATCATACATGGGTTGAACCCATTACTTGTAAATAACAAGCTTAGAAAAGGGTAACATAATTAGTGGCAGCGAAGGGATACGGTAGGATACGATAGCGATAAGTAATATAAGTGTGCCTTCATGTAATGGACGAGTAACATACTAATACACGTAAGGGGAGGACGATGTATGGTGGAACAAACCTGAGCAAGTGAACAAGAGAAGCTTGAGAGACAAGCGAGGATAAGAAAGTGAGTAGATTGCTATGCTATGTCAGGGAAACCTGACCTCGCGGCCGAGAGTCAGCACTTCCTCTTTTCCTTGTATCAACTACTGCTCATTCACACATATACCCACTTTAGAGTCCTCACTGCTCTATGTATAGCACCGTAAGGCTACATTAACATCCCCCTGCATAAATTGCTCTGGGATGCAGCTGTTTTCAAGAGGACGAGGACAAATACGTTACAAGGCTTATTTTGTGGAAGACGGACGAAAGGACAAGACTTGAGTCCTTATCATGAAAACGGGACGCGAGTTACATCACCTGTCCTTCCACACTCAACCACCCGCCCACCCAGCGCCCCAAGGTCAGCCTGCGCCCACAACCCGTCAACTCAACACAATTGCCTCCTCGCTGTTACACCCCCCTTGGAGGAACGCCCTTATTGTCTGCTGACTCGGATGTACGAGTGAACCTTGCCGTGCAGACATTACAAGATTTTTAGTGAGTACAAGCACTTCGTTAGCTGATATTACATGAGATGTATGTTAAATACGCCACTTGTTTACATAACACGGTGAAATAGAATAACTTTCACATATATTTTGCTTATATAGCCATGTGAAGGGATTTTAAGTGATTCACTTGTCAGTTATTTCTTTTGTAGATGTTTTAAATTTATTTACCATTATTACTTCATAATTTCTTGTAATTCTTAATAATTAGTTAGCTTCTCATATCATCCCTATATGCCATATCCCTATATGGAGAATATTCATTTTTCCTTTTTGAATTGCCTTACAGGCCAGGAGATGGGTGATATTATTTAACTTAATTAAAGTTTTACATATGAATTTATATACTCTTCAACTTAGTTAGAAAGTGAGTGAATTATTCACGGAGGAAAAGTTGCTAGGAATGTTTAACACATGAACTCCTAGCCTCTGAGGAATCAGGTAATGACATAGCAGGGAAGTTAACCTCTGTCTGAGGAATTAACTCTTGAATTGAGGGATGAAAGTAATCACCACCGAGTACCTCCGGTGGTAACAATTATAATAACCCTACTGTATCTCAGTTTATCTTCCCTACTAACTAGATGTCTAATTCTAACACATCAGTTGCAGGTAGTTATTTTTTACCCCTGCCGTGGACTCTTCCTCAGGCCACTGGTGCTATTAAGCCCAAGTTACTCTGCCAGGGAATACATTTTTGTCTATGTAAGGATATTATAACACAAACACTATTAATAATTTAGCAGCCAGGTGCCACAGGCGCCCTTGTCAAAGGAGATTAATGCCATTAGCACTCTTTATGGACATTTTTATTGCTTAGAATCCTATTCTAGCTGAAGGCAGCTCTTATCACTTTTCAGAGGATGATTAATAAATACATTACTCTCTGATATGCAAAGAAAAATTAGTAAATGCATATCTTAACGTGATAATTTATATCAAAGACCTGGAGTCTCAATTTTCATTAGCTTAACAGCCGTGCTCCTTAAGTTTAAATAAGTAGGTCTCAAAATAACAAAATAAAATAAATAAATAATATAAATCAACTCTAAAATAGCAGCAAATGCCAATGTTGCGCATGTCAAGGGAAGTTACTGCCATTTGGCACTTCCAGCGCCCATTTTTATTGATTTATAATACTATTTGAGCTGAAGTCAGCTCCTATCACTTTTCAGAGGATGAATTACTCTCTGATATGCAAAGAATGTATATGCATATCTTATTGATGTGGTAATTTGTTGTAAAGACCCGGAGTCTGATTTTATTAGCTGAGAAGCCTTAAGTTTAAAGAAGCAGGTCTTAAAGTACATATATAATTAATAAATGATATCTATATAACTGCCAATGCGATTGCTCACACCCTCAGGACCAACCTACTGTAGGTTACAGGACAGACTACTGTTGTTGAGGACAAACTACTGTTTGTCCTTACTCATAACCTCGAGTATTATAGGTGACAATGTAGTAGAGTTTAAAAAACCACTTTTTAATGAATTTTCAGGGATTTTACCACAGTCCTAACAGCCTTTGAGTTCATTTCTTCTAATAGCTCAAATTTGAAAACTGCTGTAAAGGTCTCTACCAATATATGTATGTGCCTTATCCTTATAGCATTACTCGTGTTTTGCCAACCCTTATTATTGTCATTCCTCTTTGATTTGTTGTCATGGAAGCCCTCACCTTCTATAGGCATTTTAAGGAAAATTGCCTGCAACACCGAGAATCTTTAGTGCACAATGTTGTAACATGGTTAAGTATATGTCTCTTAGAGTCTAGAGTCTAGATCATCGCGAGGACGCAGTAGGGTAGTTGACCGAGCGATGTTATGGCACTGGATATATTATATGAATGTGCATGATGAAACATATATATTATCAGCATATGATCATGTCGGAGGTGTATGTACGTGTGTATGCACTGGCAATCACCCCTACACGTTCATTGACCTGTATCTTACATGGGTTGAACCCGTTACCTGTAAATAACAAGCTTAGAAAAGGGTAACATTTCAAGTCGCTTGTGATCCCTGTCTTACTCTATGGTTGTGAGACATGGACACTATATAGCGACTTGAAAAGGCGAATCGATGCCTTTGGTAATAAATGTCTTCACAGAATCATGGGGTTTCGCTGGGATGATGGCGTGTCAAATCAGCGATTGCACTGTGACGCTGAATCGAGGCCTATTACCTGCATAGTCCGTCAGCGCCAACTTCGGCTATATGGGCATGTGGCACGCTACCCTGAAACCGATCCTTCCCATCGGGTTGTATCTGTACGAGACAATCTGGCGTGGAGGAAGCCAAGGCGGCGCCCACAAGGCTCGTGGCTGGGGCAAGTTGATGTTTCTTTTCGAGAGCTGCTTGGTATGGGAAAGGAGCCTGCATTAGGACTCGCGCGTGGGGACCCCCGGGAATGGCTTCGTAGGGTGGGTGAGGCGACGTGCCCCACGGCTTATGCCCCCAATGATTGATGATTGATAATAAAACAACAGCACTGCCCACTCGGAAAAATTTCAGTGGTTTGTTTTTTCTGTGTTGAAGAGGTTGATTCGTAGAAATACAGAAACTTTTCTATGAGATTACACACGCTTCGTGATGAAAAGGGTATTGTTAATGTTTAATAAGCTTCTTACGATGGCATAAAAATTCCAAAAAATTTACAAAAAAGGCACAACCGTCCTATACAAAAAAATTAAAGGTTTTTAAGATAAACTTTGTATTCTTTCTTCCTTCTTCTTATTTTTATTTTTTAAGTCTTTAGCTTCTCTCTTCCTTTACATTGCTAACGATATTCACGTGATAAGCCCAGCAAGATGTGAAGGTACGAGGCAACATCACTTCAATGCAATACAATAAGGTATGCAAAATTCAAACGTACTTTTCCTAGACAATTATGTAAGACAGCTCAATACACACACACACACACACACCACACACACACACACACACACACACACACACACACACACACACACACACACACACACACACACACACTCTCGCTTTCTCTCTTTCTATCTATCTCTCTTTCTTTTTCTCTCTTTCCTTACATGATTTCACCAGGACTAATTATTATGCATCTGGGGCCACTGATTAAGGTGGTGAGGGTAGCTTATTCCTCTCCTCCTCCCGCTTTCCCTTCGTCTTCCGATCTATGTCTTCCTTCCCTTCTCTTTTGTTCCCTCAGACTCTTATTTCCCTGCACCATGTTTTTATTTTGATCCTAATGATACGCTGCCTGTAACTTAATTTTATTGTTTGCACATATACAGTTGGAGGGAATAGTGGGTTATGCAGCACTATCTACGTTATTACTTCACAGATAAAATCAAATTGAGCAGATATTAATTTTTTTGTTTTATCTCTCATTCCTAAAACTAGTTATTAAACTGGAATATTTGCTGTAATAACCTCCATGGTGTGAAAGGTTAAGGGTTATGTTGCATTCTTTCCATAGCGTGGCGACTATATACATAAAAGCAAGGGCGACACATTGGCAATTTTGGTACATACGATTGTTTACTATTCATCTGCCTTATTAATGGTGTGGCATATCTGCGTTTTTTGTCTTATAAGATGGCATAGTTTTGGTTTCTAAAAAATGTCCGTGCTTCTTGCAAATATGCAAGCAGCTTTTTTGAAAATTTGCTATATATCTGCCTATTAATATATGCATATTTATATTTTTTGTTTTTACGTTTGTGTCTATATTGCTTGTAAGCTGTTTTTCTCTATCCATTACATCACTACGGTTGATCACCAGTCCAGTATGCCATCCCCCCCCCCCCCTATAATGAGAGGCGATGCGTCACAGCTACGAGTATGCGGAGCAATTAAACCATGACCGCCTGTGTCATTAGGTGGTTTAAATCGCTGACTACAATGATCCCCACACAATAATTAACCTCAGTTCGATAAGGTCAATCCTAAAAGTCTGTTCATACACATAAAATTTAAAAACAAAACAAAAAGAAAATGGATAAAATGTTTGTGAGTTTTTAATTAATTTTTTTTTGCTTTCTGCATCTCCTCTCTCTCTCTCTCTCTCTCTCTCTCTCTCTCTCTCTCCTCTCTCTCTCCCCTTTCCCTCTCTCTCTTCTCTCTCTCTTCCCTCTCTCTCTTTTCTCTCTTCTTTTTAAAAACTCCAATGGGTGGTTAAAAAAACTTTTTCCCCATGGTGGGGAAAACGTCTGAATAACATAAACACCCCATTTTGGATGTTTAATGAGACAAAAATCATTGGCAGAAAGCGCCGGGTAAAAATTTTAAAAGCGATCAAATGCGGACCGCGATTCTAGAAAATACAATGACGTAAAACGACGTTAAAAGGATTAATTAAGACAAAAAAGCGTGAGTATGAAGAAAAAAATTGAAAAGGAATCAAAATAAAACCCGAAAAGGTTCTTTAAATACGTTCAAGTAAGAAAAAGTCAAAACAGTAGGACCAAAAAAAGATAAAAAAACATTTGGTAATGACAATAAGAGCTGGCAGCGTACTCAAGTTCTTAAGGGGTATTTTTTTAAAGAAGACAAAACCCTCCATTACCAGAACAGAAAAACATGTATGGGGGGACTCAAAATATAGTTGGGAAAATAGGAGAGATAACAGTAGAAAAGTAAAAAGTATTTCAGAAACTGACCCAAAAAATCCGGGGGGGTTGGACAAAATTTTTCGCCCGATTATTTCGCGAATGTCTCAGTCAACTTTCCTTCCACAAAAGTTTCCTCAATAAATCGCTAATGGACAAAAAAATTTCCCCAGTATTTGAAAATTTGCTAAGTGACACAATTCAAGAAAGGGAGGGAAGACCTCGCAAGTAATTATCGCCCAATTAGTCTGACGTCTGTGATTGGTTAAAAAATATTTTTAGAAAATATTGCGGTAAAATAGTGTCTTTTTCGATAAAAAACTCAATATTAAACTCGCAGCGGATTTTGAAAAAAAGATCCTGCTTAAAAACCTACTGGATTTTTTTTAAAGTTATTTTTTTCAAACTGGGACGCAAAATTCCCTGGTGTAATCCCTTTATTTTTCAGAAAGCCTTTGAAAAGTTTCCCATAAGCGCTTTTGACCAAACAAGGGTACATGGCTTGGGAGAGCAAAATATGTTATGGATTGGCGTGGTTTCAAAACGTAACAACGGGTAGTAATAAATGGCGAAACACTGTTTGGGTTTGGTTACTATAGTTATTCATTAAGCGGATTCTTTGGGGGCGCTCGGCCTACCTGAGTTTAAGGACGTCGCTGATTGGCTGGGCTACCAAAATACCCCCCCATACCCCCCCCCCGCGTGCATCAGCCCTCAGCGACGCCTTACATACTCGGGTAGGGATCGAAAGCTCCCAAAAATCCAGCTTAAGTGAATAGACTATAGTGGGGTGCCTCGGGCCCCCGGGCTTTTGGCCCACTCTTTTTCTTTTTATATCAAAGATCTGGACTGCGGACTTTTATCAAAATATCAAATTTGCAATGACACCAAAAATTTGGGGGGTAAAGCATATACTAGAGAAAAAAGCGAACGATACAAAAATGACCTCGACAAACTATCAACTGGAGTGATAAATGGCTATTAAAATTAAATTCGATAAATGTAAAATAATGATATAGGCAACGATAAACCCCAAATAAACATCAAATGCAAAATAAATCGTTAAAATGAAATACAGCAGGAAAAGGATTTTGGGGTCATCCAGTAATGATCTTAAAACCCGTCCGCATTGCCTAGTGCCCGTAAAAAGGTGAATATGATGTTGGGGTTTTTTAAGCGCAATTTTTTTTAAACAAAAATCCCAAAGTAAAGACACATTTTACCGTCCTTGTTAGGCCCCCACTTGGAATATGCCGTTCAATTCTGGTCCCCTGTTTCGTAAAAAACCAAGTAAAATTGGAACATGCAAAGGGAAGAGCAAACCCAAAAAAATTCCCTCTCTGCGAAAATTCTTATGAAAAAGAGACTGCGGAAACTTAAATGTTTTCCCTTAAAAGGGTCGGAACCTGGGGACTTGATAGAAACCTTTAAGATCCTAAAAGGGTTTGATGTCATTTAAACAAGAGAACCCCTTTTGAGTTTAAATCAAGTGACAAAAAGAAAAATGGTTTAAAAATAAACGGTCAAAAGTTCTCATGATTCCGTAAAATTATTTTTAAGTGAAGTCGTGATCGATGGAACAATTACCCGCAAATGTTTTCGAAACCGCCAAAAATACATTTAAAAAAAAGGGTTGACCGCACGTAAAGTAAATGGGTTTGATAGTGCCCCGCGAATTCATATTTAGTCCCCCGGATCGTTTTTTTAGTGGTAGTGGGAGTTGTAGTAGATATTTTATACCATTTTTTGCATACGAAACTTCCCTGTTCCTAACTTTTTTAAGGGACATGGTATCTTTTCCAACTGTTTTCTTTCAAGTATTTATAGTTGTAGTATGTATTCAGAATACCCTCGTCAGGACCAATGGTTCCTGGTGTCGTTTTTCCTTTTAATCCTAGTAATCCTCCCTCCTCCCTCCTCCTCCTCGCCATCTGCAGTGTCATAGGTAAAATAACCTTAGAGTCCTCCAAAGCACCTCGAAACTTGGCGCCTAGAATAGGGAGCAGTGGGCAGGTGGACGCCTTTTTCCCTTTTTTTAATTCGGGAATCTCTCAGTCAAAAGCCGATAGCATCGAAAAGGGAACAATTTGATAAAATCTCCACCGTCGGCCCGCAGAATAAAAACGGGGATCTTGCCCTTATCTTTGGGTTTCGAGGTGTTGGTACTTAGATAAAGCGTGCGTGGTGCGTGCGGGTGCGTGCTGCCCTGCGTGCGTGCGTGCTGCGTGCGTGGTGCGTGCGTGGTGCGTGCGTGCGTGCGTGCGGCGTGCGTGCGTGCGTCGTGCGGCGTGCGTGGGCGTGGTGCGTGGTGCGTGCGGGGTGCGTGCGGGTGCGTTGCGGCGGTGCGTGCGTGCGTGCGTGCGTGGTGCGTGGTGCGTGCGGCGTGCGGCGTGCGTGCCGGGGCGTGCGTGCGTTGCGGGTTTCGTGCGGCGTGGTGTGTGGGTGTGTGTGTGTGTGTGTTGTGGTGTTGGTGTGTGTGTGTGTGTGGGGGAAACCCTTCATGTGACGGTTCGGGGTCATCTGCTGTGAAAATACAGCACAAAACAAATTATTTATGTTTTAAAATTTGTCCCATTTTTCCCCCCAAAAAAAAAATGACATTTCCCTTTTTTGTAAAACGTCGTTTTCGATGCTGCCCTTTGTCGTCTTTACTGTATGGCTGGGAGTCTTGGGGGGCGCTGACTGAAAACCATCATTGTTGTACAATTGGGCCTAAAGGGGTTGTTAGGGGAAAGGGGAGCCCACTACCAATAATGTATGTTATGCTGAGTTAGGATACCCCTCGCTGCCTGACTTCTAAGACACAAACAACACAAGTTTTATCATAGTATGTGGTCAGAGAGACGTAACATGAACGATGACCTTTTGTCTTTCGCTTTTAAGTATGTTATGTCTTTAAATACCCCGGTTGGAAAACTTGTGGCCCACATGACACACAATAATGTCCCTCACATGTCCTCTATGTTGTATAATGTACATAATACAATTGCTAACTCTGAGGCAACAAGATGCAATGTATATAAAAACAATTAACCCTGAATTTAAAGTACATGACATTTATGAAAAGAAACACTGTAATTAACGATCTACATAGGATGTCGTTTACACGTTTTCGAGTCTGTGGTCATAGTTTAGTAGTGGAAACGGGACGCTGGAACAGGCGCGGACGTGGTCGCCTTCCTCTCGAGGAGCGCCTGTGTGTATGTGGTGACATACAAACAGAACAACATGTGGTAGAGGTGTGCCCCATAACACAACACATTAGAAACCTTTACAGATTTAATACTGTTCATGACGTATTCTCTAATTTCAATGATGTAATAACATGCAAAATTATTCATGAAGTTTTAAATAGTTATACTTAAGAAATGCATATTCTTTTCCGTTAATAGTTTATTTCATTTTTTTGTCTTTCATAGGGACGTAGATCAAGCTGGCTGCTTGTTGAATTTTATGTGTTTAGTAGTTTATCGTAGTAGTAGTAGTTTTAGTAATTATTTTTTGTTGGACTACAGTTTGTTACTCAAAATTTGTGGGAATGTTTCATTTTTTGGACATTGAGTGTTTTGTCTATTCATTAATGATATTATGTGTAATTTATGTATAAAGCTGTGGTCAATAAATATCTATCTATCTATCTATCTATCTATCTATCTATCTATCTATCTATCTATCTATCTATCTGTGTGTGTGTGTGTGTGTGTGTGTGTGTGTGTGTGTGTGTGTGTGTGTGTGTGTGTGTGTGTGTGTGTGTGTGTGTGTGTGTGTGTGTGTGTGTGTGTGTGAGGTGTGTATGTGTGTGCGTGTGTGTGTGTGTGTGTATGTGTGTGTGTGTGTGTGTATGTGTGTGACATGGGGGATACTGGTAGTGCTGGTATAGTGGTAATGATTAAACTAGTAGTAGTAGTAGTAGTAGTAGTAGTAGTAGTAATAGTAGTAGTAGTAGTTGTATAAACAGTAGTTGTTGTAGTAGTAGTAGTAGTAATAGTAGCGGTAGAAGTAGTAGTAATGTTTATAGTAATAATAGTAGCAGTAGTAGTAGTAGTAGTAGTAGTAGTAGTAGTAGTAGTAGTAGTAGTAGTAGTAGTAGTAGTAGTAGTAGTAGTAGTAGTAGTAGTAATAGAAGTAGTTGTTGTTGTTGTTCTTGTGGTAGTAGTGATGGTATTTGTGGTTGTAGTTAGTAATAAAGGTAAAAATGGTACCTGGAACTGTCGCCGATAGGAACTGTCGCCGATAGGAACTGTCGCCGATATCGGCGACTGTTCCAATATTTCATGTCGGCGGGAGTTCCAATCGTCGGCGACAATTCTAGTTCTTGATCTTGATATTACAGTACCATATATTTAATTAAATAATCTTTTAATCATGGTTCTGCATTCAGGGATTAAATTCCAGCAATAACTTGAACTATCAAAGGCTTTCAATGGGAGAAATATACATGTAAAGTTGTCACTGACTCCGCCTCCTTGGAGACTCGACCTAGCGCAGCATCGCCTGCGATGCTGCGATGGTTTAATAGTACGGCCCTAGGTGTCTTGAAGACACCTTCACCTCCCTCTCCTTACTTGTTTCCTTCTCTCATTCCATCCTTTCCTCCTCTATTTCATCATTGATCGAGACAGACACATAGGAGCAACGAACATATATATATGAGCTTCCAGCAATTACTTGAACTATCAAAGGCTTTCAATGGGAGAAATATACATGTAAAGTTGTCTCACCCTACAGCTGACGCCGCCTCCTTAGAGATTAGCGCGGAAGAATACTTAGACTATTGTGCCCGCCCATTCCCCCCCCACTGGGAGAGTCCCACGGGGAGTGTCCTCCCACCGTCGTTGTTGCCCGAAGAAAAAAAACGAGTAGCGAAATTTTAAACCATATATACTTGCAGATACAATTCATAAAACAACGCTGAAACAGGGTAGATTATACAGTTATATAAACTACTGTGTATCATCTTCAGTGGCACATACAAATCAATAGTGATGCTATAATTCGTAATATATGGCGCCTGGCGACATTAGTGCAGGTGGCGCCTTTAGTGTTATCTACGATAGTAGTACGTATTTATTTAATTTGAGTTTATTTATGTAATCATGATAAATGCTTGGGGGGGTCGATAACCGAACTGGATTTCCGAAGGGGTCTGGTGTATGTGTGTGTGTGTGTATGTGTGTGTATTCATCTACCGTAGATAACAGTAAAGTCGCCACCTGCAGTGATGTCGCCAGGCGCCAAATATTACGAATTATAGCATCACTACTGATTTTATGTGCCACTGAAGATGATACACAGTAGTTTATATCATGACTGTATAATCTACCCTGTTACAGCGTTGTTTTATACTTTGTATCTGCGAGTATATACGGTTTCAAATTTCGCTACGCATTTTTTTTTCGGGCGACGACGACAGCGGTACGACACTCAGTAAATAAATACTAGATGGCGACTCTACTGTTGATAGCCACTTTGTAGATATTTTGTAATTTGTTCATTTATAGCCATAATATGACACAGATGAAGACACAAAATAACACAGACTCTCTAGATAGCCCCTTCTAACTTTCCTGAAATCATGGATGTAGAAATGTAAGTATTAACGCCACCACACGTCTGTAAACAGAAAAAAAAGTTGTCCTGGCGACTTAACTGTTATCTACGGTAGTATTCATCTAGTATTTTACAGGGCCAGAGCAACGCTCGTATGGCCCCGTCTCCATATCAACATTTTTATCATTCATCCTTAGTGGTTAGTTTTGGCCGAAGCCAGCACCCCGGAGAGCAGGTCACAAACCTCGGCTAACACCCGGTACCCATTCACTGCTGGGTGGACAGGGGCTCGGGTTTTAAGGAAACATGATTTTAAGGAATCTGTTTCCGCTCCACCCGGGGATCGAACCCGGGACTTCTCGGTAGTGAACGAACCGAGCGTGTGTGTGTGTATCTCTCTCTCTCTCTCTCTCTCTCTCTCACTATTGTCAAGGATGGACTTCAAAAACATCTTCCACAAAATACACCCATCGCTAACCTCCCTAAGATGGATGCACTTATTCGAGCAACGAATAAATGTAGACAGAAAAGAAGACCAAAACATCCCCTTGAACTACAGTTTGAATGGGTTGAGGAGGCCTTACCGAAGAATTTTGTCCAGGAAGATGTTAGAGTGGGTGCCTATCGCCACACCATCCTTTTCATCGAGTTTGGTCTACAGCTGGCCTCCCAGGCAAGAACGTGGTATGTTGATGCAACATTTAAGAGTGTCCAGTCACCCTTCAAGCAACTTTGGGGAATACACGCCTTCATTGCTCAGAACAAATGCATCAAACAAGCCCCCCTTATCCAAGTACTGAGGGACCAGACGCCACTATTGGTGATTATTCTGCAGTTTTGGAGGCCATCAAAGTAAGACTCCCAGCTGACGTAAGTCTTCAGAGTGTGATGATGGGCTTTGAGACTGCAGTTTGGACTTCATTTGGGCGCATTTACCCTGATCTGCAGTTGAGAGGATGTTCCTTTCACTGGACCCAGGCTGTGTGGAAACGGATCCAGCTTTATGACTAAGTATTCCATACTACAAGAAGAAGAACACATATAAGTTTCTGAGACAGCTGCTCTGTCTACCTTTCCTGCCAGCAAAAGCAAATCCCAGAGCCCTTTCCATCACCTACACAGTCTGGTCTTGCCGAATCACTCTGACGGTCTCCATCAGCTGTTTGCGTACATGGAGTCGAACCTGGATTAGTTCACGACGTGCGGTTTTACTCCATACAATGGTCTGTGTTCGGACAGACAGTGCGGACTAACAACGATGTAGAAGGGTGGCATAACAATCTGAATAAACTCTGTGAAAGAGTCGGAGCGAGCTGCAATGTATATGAACTCATTGACGTGCTGTACAAGGAGTGCTCGTTAGTTACCGTGCAGCATCAACTTGTAGCTCAAAGAAAAATTAGAAAAACATCAGAAAGCAAGTAAACTCATTATTTCAATAAATGTTCTACGTGCATGGGAGGCCTACAGGCAGAAGGAGCTGTCCCTAAACAGCTTCTTAATAGGATTGCAGGTTTTCTGTATTCATTTTCAGTAATGTAAAAAAAAGATTGGTGATTTGTACTCATATGTTTTTTCTTATTAATATATTATTTATATAATTGTGCTTCTTAATTTTTTATTATGTCAAATATTTTATATACTGCTTAATTAATGATAATGAATATTTTTATGTCTCAAAACAATGCATCTATTATTATTATAATATTCTTATCTAAATAAAATACAAAAAACAATGAATACATTTATAATTATATCCTTATTTGGTAGGTTTCGTTATAAGGCAGTATACTTCTTGCAGGGGAGGGGGGAGAATTGAGTTTGTGAGAGACAATAATTATGCTTAGCTTTTCACCACAGACCAAACAGTTCCACAAGAATGAAGGTCTACTTTGAAGGACAAATAATAGTTGTGGGCTACTGTATTGATTTATTTTGTGTTTATTTATGTAGTCGAAATAAATGCTTGGGGTCGATAATTAATCGAACTGGATTTCTAGAAGGGGTCTGGTATATATTATATATAATATATATATATATATATATATATACATATATATATATATATATATATATATATATATATATATATATATATATATATATATTATATATATATATATTTATATGACTGAAATATATCGGAATTTTTGTATAACTTCTATTTTTACATATTCCGGTCCTTAATGATTATAATGATAATTGATACACACATACTTATGAATTCATTTGTTTGTATATGTATTTAGAGGACGGATATAGCGGAATTGTAATCTGAGATGGCGGAAAGATGAGAATGAAGAGAGCACAAGATGAAGAGTAGTTTTGTGGAGAGAGAGAGAAGAGAGAGAGGAGAGAGAGGGGAGAGAGAGAGAGAGACTTCTATATATCTCATAATACTTTCCCCTTTCCCCCAGGATCCTCCTCCACCTCCTAAATTGAAAATGATTTTAGGCTCTCACCTGTATGTTATATATATATATATATATATATATATATATATATATATATATATATATATATATATATATATATATATATTATATATATATAATTATATATATATATATATATATATATTAATATAATATAAATATATAGTTGACCACATTCAATTAAAAATTCTGGTGGTCACTGGCATCTAAGAGACTTGCAAGCGTCTCGAAGCAATATAATTGTGTCTTCGCAAATAGTGATAGGGATGAAAGGTGGAGTAGTATGACCTACATGTGTTGAAGGAATTACCACGTGTAAGACTATACCGGCCTCTTGTAGTTTCCTTATGTTGTTATGATGTTTTTAGTTGTGGGTGGTCGCCACGCTCCTCCCCGATAAGCACTCCTCCGCACCGCTGAACGCAGTATAAAGTAGTGCCAAAATTTTTCTCTCGATATCAACTTACTAAATAAATCCCAACATCTCACCTAATTAACTTAACCCTTAAAAGGCTAGTCCTCACAGGACATTACGATGCGCAGCGCAGGTGATGTTGGGGGCAAGTCTAGCATTTCTACAACTTAATTAATGTGCTTCAGTAAACGTCGAGCTGTCATGCCTGCCGTCTCTTGTGTTACTATCAAAGGCTTATTACTATTATTTACAAGCATTTTTCTTACCATTGAAGGATTCTAATTATTATTACAAGGATCTTTCTTTGTATGAGAGACTGATATAGTATCATTATCTGGCTAGGTAGCTCTCTAGTAAAAGTTATGGGTGTGTGAGTAATGAGTGGTAATTAAGGTATAGGTGTGGTATAATTATGGTTATAGTAATGAGTGGTATGATTTGACTCCTTTTTTCACTAATTTGTCCTATTTCCATGCGGATTCTGTCTTTTATTTATGTTAGATAGTTGGCAACACTGAGCTGGCCACCATTCAATTATAAATTTTGGTGGTCACTGGCATCTACAACATTGACAGAGGCCAGCAAATCGGAAAAGAATATATTGTTGTCTTCGAAAAAAGTACTTGGGGTGAAAGGTGGATGTAGGTAATGTACATGTTATGTGTTGAAGGAACTACCACGTGTACGTAAGACTACCGGCCTCTTGTAGTTTCCTTATGTTCTTGACTCAAGTGGTTGTGGGCACCGGGCGGTAGGTCACGCCCCTCCCCGTTAACCCGGGCCTCATCACCGCCGCTCCACACACTTTGAAGTAGTGCCAAGTTGTTCCTTTTGATATCAACTTACTAAATAATACCCCACATCTCATCTAACCCAACCCTTACAGCCGACAATCACATATTCAATATACTTGGGAGGAAAAGATGGGGCGGTATAGGAAGATATATTAATTTCCGCCATAAATTCCTCCACACGCCACCATGGCGTGATCTTCTTCTTCTTGGGACCTCTACCGCTGAGTATCGCTTCAAACTAGGCGCATCACTGGTTGAGTTGTACCACAGAAAGCCAGATAATGATAATATAAGCCTCTCATACAAAGAAAGATCCTTGTAAATAACAGAAATAAGCCTTAGATAGTAAAAAAAGAAACGGCAGGCAGGAGAGCTCGACGGCTACTAATGCACGTCAAGCTGTAGAAATGTCCCATTTGAAGCACTAGACTTGCCCCGAGCATGGGCTTCGTCTGGTTTGGGGACAGACTCTTCATAGAAGACAGTTCCATAAACCCTTTCCTTTTCCTTTTCATCTATTCCAAATGGAACTGTCGCCGAGAATTTCCGCGTCGGCGAGCGTTCCACCGTCGGCGACAGTTCTCGTTTGCTGCTTCGGCGACAGTTCCTATCGGCGACAGTTCCATAAACCGTAAAAATAAGTAGATCTCCTACAGGCGGCTGGAGAAGGCACACCTTAAGCTACGTCCATACTGGGACTCAAATTGCGCAATATGTTGCGCAACTCGTGTTGCGTGAGGTTTTGCATAACGGGAATGTGTCCACACTACACCCTGGCCTGTTATGCAACAGTGGCTGACTCGTACCAGAGAGAGCCAGATCATGATAGTAATATATAAACCTCTGATACTAAGAAAGATCCCTGTAATATTAATAATAATCCTTCAGTAGTAAGTTAAAGCCTTGTAAATAATATTTATAAGCCTTTGATAGTAAGAACGAAACGGCAGGCAGCAATAGATCTTCTTTCATTGACAGCTCGACGGCTACTGATGAGCAACGAGTTTCAAAAAAGCCCCACGCTAGATTTGCCCCGAGCAACACTTACTAGTAACATGCAACACAAAATCGAGTTCCAGCAACGAGTTGCGCTTCGCGTTGCGGAACGTGAGTCCCTGTGTGGACGGGCCTTTAGGTACGCTCAGGTAGTGATTACAAGTGTGGTGACGTGTGTAATTACTGCCTTTATTTAGACGGGAGGAAGGAACGCAGGGAGGAGAGGACATTACTCATGGGTCTGTCATGAGAAGGTGATGCATGTGTTAGCTGCAGGGCAACTGTACACCGCAAAACCCCTAACTGGAGCTGACACACACACACACACACACACACACACACACACACACAGACAGACAGACAGACACACAGACACACAGCACACACACACACACACACACACACACACACACACACACACACACACACACACATACATACACACATATACACATCTTTACACACACACACACACACACACACACACACACACACACACACACACACACACACACACCACACACACACACACACACACACACACACACACACACACACACACACACACACACACACACACACACACACACACACACTATCTAATAAAATGTATTTTTTTATTTTTTGCTATTACGTTTGTGCCTATAGCGCCTGTAGGCTGCTTTTGTTTCTCCATTATATTACTATGGTTGATCAGTTCAGTAATCCATTTTGCCCCTGCTGAGAGGCGATGCGTCTGACCTACGAGAGTTATTAAACCATGACCGCCACTGTCATTAGGTGGTATAAATCGCTGACTCCAATCATCCCAAAGCCTGAATGAACCTCAGTTAGATAAGATCAGTCCTAGAAGCCTCCCTCACTACACCCTGTATTGAAGAAAGAAAAAAAAGACTGAAAGTTTGCAAAAAAAAAAAAAGAAACTAAACAAAAAGATGACACAAGATCAAGACTTGAGAAATGTTGTCAGGCGATATTGAGACCTCCATGTAATTTGTTTTATAACAAAGATCAGGGCTGGAGACGGAGTGGAGGAGGCTACAGGGAGTGCAGCAGCTATCCAGGAGCCTAGCTAAGTGTTTATTTAGGGTGCTCTGTATAGCAGAGTGTGGTCCAGGTAGGACAATATTAAAGAAAAGTTGTGTACAAATAATTGAAGATGGCGAAAACACCAAAAACTGGATCAGAGCCTAGAAGGACTCAACTAGACTTTTCTGGGTTCACTGAAGATGGAAAGAGGAAAGTTACACTCCAGACCAGCGTTTCTCAACCGGGGTTTCCCGGAACCCTAAGGTTCTGCGAGAGGTCGTTAGGGGTTCCGAGAGAAACAGTGATTTTTTTTTTTTACACATCACAAATGACTTGCCAAGGGCACAAAAAAAGTGGTAACACAAAGCCCGCTTAATTGCCAGTCCCTAAAAAGAAGACAGTGAGAGAATAAAGAAAGGTGGGTGGGCCAATTTAGTTCGGGAGGTGTCTTGTTACTCTTCTCTTGAAAATATTTAAGTCGTAGGAAGGTGGAAAAATAGAAACAGGAAGAGAGTTCCAGAGTATACCAGTGAAAGGGATGAAAGAGTAAAGATACTGATTAACTCTTGCATTAGGAAGATGGACAGAATAGGAATGAGAATGAGTAGAAAGTCTTGTGCAGCGAGGCCACGGGAGGGGGCTAGGCATGCAGTTAGCAAGTTCATAAGAACAGTGAGCATGAAAATAACGGTAGAAGATAGCAAGAGCCAGCAACATTGCGGCGGTGATTTAAAGATTGAAGACAATCAGTCAGAAGAGGGGAGTTGATGAGACAAAAGCTTTTGACTCAACCCTGTTTAGGAGAGCTGAATGAGTGGATCCCCCCAAACAAGTGAGACATATTCCATATATGGGCGGATAAGGCCCCTGTACAGAGCAAGCAGCTGGGAGGGAGAAAAAAATGGACGCAAACGCCACAGGACACCTAACTTCTTAGAAGCTGTTTTAGCAAGAGAAGATATGTGAGATTTTCATTTCAGATTTTTAGTAAAGAACAGTCCAAGAATGTTCATTGTAGTAGAAGGAGATAGTTAAGTGTCATTGAAGACGAGGGGATAGTTATCTGGTAGGTTTTGTCGAGTAGATAGGTGAAGAAATTGTGTTTTTGAGTTAGACTTAGAAGATCATTAATGAATGATAGAAAGAAAGTAGGTGATAGGACAGAACCCTGAAAAACACCACTATTGATAGACTTAAGAGAAGAACAATGTCCGTCTACAGTCGGCAAATGAGTAGGCGTCTGCAAATAGGCTAATCATATGGAAATGCATTTTTTTGTCATTTTATGTGTTTAATTTCATATTCGTAATTTTACTATATACGACGACATGTTCTTGGAAAATTCTTGGGTATTATAATAAAGTCTTCAACGTGTTATATCATTTGAAAGTATAATAATCATTGGGAATATATTTAGGGACGTCTATACGGCGCCAGTGTGAAACCGCCTTTAGTGGTCAGTGGACAGTAGCTGCATGTGACGAATTAAGTATCTATGTACCAAAAGACAACCACAGGTTTTACATTAGAGAAGGAAATTTCATTATCTAAATTGGCTTCCAAAATTACATTTCTTTGACCCATATTTTTGTTCATATGACATTTTGCCTTCATTTATCTTATGCCTTTTCAACATTATCAATAAACGTTTAAGTTATTGTGAAAGTTATTATCCGTTTTAGTTTTGTTTATATGTGTTATGATATTGGTTATTTATGTTTATTTTTTTGTGTTTACAGATATGGTTGATTTTTGTGTGTGTGAATGAAGACCTCCGTATGAGGTCTCATGAACAAATAGTTTGATTTCAGTTATGTATTTTATTTTGTGAATAAACTTAAGAAAAATGTAACCTATTTATTGCTTAAAGTAATCGTCCAGACCCATTTTTCTTTTGCCTAATTATGTTGAATGCATATTCAAAACACCTAATCCACCAAAAATAATTGATTTCAAGGTCTTATTTCCGTAAAAACTCGACTTTTGTAAAAAGCGCGAATTTTTTTTTCTTCCGGGCTACGAATATTATTGATGACGTCACAGGAGGAGCTCCAATGTAAACAACAGTCTTCTGCCTGTGTGATCCTGTCGGCAAATGTGATGATGAGCGATTGTACTTCGGTGTCAGACAGTGAATCTGTCGGTGTTACAGATCTAGAGTACGATGCTCAATCTGAGACCGAAATAAATGACGCTGCTCGCGTATACCTATGAGGAAAACGAACCTCAGATTGTGATGGGAGCCCAACCCTATATGTTTGAGCCAGAATACGAGGCGGACGAACAGATGTTAGCGGCAACATCAACCCCTTACACACAACAACCCTTACACACAACAACCCCCTTATACACAACAACCCCTTACACACAACAACCCCTTACACGCAACAACCCCTTACACATAACAACCCCTTACACACAACAACCCCTTACACACAACAACCCCTTACACACAACAACCCCTTACACACAACAACCCCTTACACACAATAACCCCTTACACACAACAACCCCTTACACACAACAACCCCCTTACACACAACAACCCCTTACACACAACAACCCCTTACACACAGCAACCCCTTACACACAACAACCCCTTACACACAACAACCCCCTTACACACAACAACCCCTTACACAAGTGTGTTACACGCCAGTCCACCCCATTTGCTACCACACGCCAGTCCACCACATTTCCTACCACACCCCAGTCCACCCCATACACCCCGTCTCCTACCAGGTAACAGGAAGGTTCGACGGAATGCGTTTTCGACGACATCGTCGAAACTTCCAACATAGTGCATCGTCAAACCTTCCAAGTCATTGCCGTCGAACCCTCTCATTCATTCCCTTCATAATATTTTTGATCTTTCATCATGCGCAATTTAATTATATCGTTGTTATAAATGCATTTTTTTTTGTAAATTTGATATTATAATTGTGAATTGAATATTTAACCAATATTTAACATTTGACACTTACAAAGTAAATAATCATAATTTATATATATAAATCTCAAAATTTCTCTGTCTGTCTGTCTGTATGCCTGTCTGTCTGTCTGTGTGTCTGTATGTTCGTTATAGACTCGGCTACAGATGGCCAAAACCCCACATACCGCACATATTTGGAGTCCTCATGACCCAGCGGAGAACATAGGCTATGTTTCGATGGGCAGTGGCCGACCCTGGTGGGCGTGGCCAGCAAAACAGCCATAAAACGGCGTATGTTCGTTATTGACTCGGCTACAGATGGCCAAAACCCCACATACCGCACATATTTGGAATCCTCATGACCCAGCGGAGAACATAGGTTATGTTTCGATGGGCGTGGCCGACCCTGGTGGGCGTGGCCAGCAAAAACAACCTAAAAACGGCTGTGGCTGCTAAACAGTGCGAGATACAGACTTGAAACTGCAGTCCAAAAGTGTTGGCCGTGATCGACTTGGGGGGATGGAAGATGTTTTGAGGGGCGTGTCCGAACCCGGTGGGCGTGGCAAGCAAAAACAACCTAAAAACAGCTGTAGCGGTTAAACCGTGTGGATACCCGGGTCCCCGTCCCTCTGGCTGGGTAATGCTAAGAGGTATCAACATAACACAACATGGCCGCAAGCCCCCCATTGGGCCGCAGGTCCGCAGCCCCCCGCAAGAGCTAGGAGAAAGGTGCCCGGAGGTCACCCTTTCTGCTAGTAGAGTATATAGTCAGGATTCCCAGGTTTCCCCACAAACTGAGGTGCCGTTTTCTTGTATCTAACTGTGACCATCAGGAGGGAACTGCCTTAGAGTGAAGGTGACGCCGCACAAACAGTACTGTTGTTCATTGTTTATTAGTCTTTATCGCTAATTGATTTTATTAAAAACAATATTAATGATAGGCAAGCTAAGTTTGATAGGTGTTACCACGTTAGGGTGGGAAACAACGAAGATATAGGGGGATCTTGGCTGTATATGCTTTTCACTTTAATTTTGGTGGGCAATATGATCTAGTAACGTTGTATTTTATATTAATCCTCTCAATGACAAAATACCTTTAGGTTTTACTCTATGATAACATATTGGAAGTTTCGACGGAGCTCGACGGTACAGTCGAAACCTCCATTTTCTACTGTCGAAAGTGCATTCCGTCGAAACTTCCTGTAATCACCTACCACACCCCACCCACACCCAGTCAACGCTCCCGCCACGCCTGCCCCCCCGGTTGGAGCCCTCACGCCAACACTAGTACTGATGGGAGTGGGAGTCTTGGTGGTGATAGTGATGGTGGTGACGGTTTGTGTGGAGGAAGGTCGAAAAGGTCAGGAAAACACAACAGCATCTGGTGAGTGAGTGCGTGAGTGTGTGTGTATGAGTGTGTGTGGTGAGTGTGTGTGTGTGTGGTGTGTGTGTGTGGTGTGTGTGTGGTGTGTGGTGTGTGTGTGTGTGTGTGTGTGTGTGTGTGTGTGTGTGTGTGTGTGTGTGTGTGTGTGTGTGTGTGTGTGTGTGTGTGTGTGTGTGTGGTGAGTGTATCACTACAAATCCTTGCAAATTTCAACTTCCCGTTCCAATCTGCCCGAGTCCGCCGCACAAATATCTTCCACACATTTAAGGTTGTCGTATCAGTCGGAAATGTGTGCAAACTTTTCTGGAAAGGCACAGCTGTCTTGCTGCACACTCATAAAGGATGCATGCATGTGGCATATCGCAATTATTTTTTATCAGAAACACCCAAAAATCTTCAAGTACTATATTTATCTCTTGGTTTACGTGCTTCTGATCAGCGCGGGAAGAGGAGGCTTCCACTTGTGACGTCACCGAGCCGTGCTGCGTTGTCTGCAAGTCTTGAGGAGCGTTTTGAGAGCTCGGGGAATTTGCAGATTTTGATTACGGATTATTTAAATACGGCTGACTGGATGCAAAAAGTGACAACATATTGTTGATATACTCGCTAATGGCTATAATTTGATTGCATTAAATCAGGAATGATGAAATGGTCTGGACGATTACTTTAAATCAGTTATCAAAAGAAAAAAATATATACTGTTTTCCTTATGAACTTTAAGTTTATAAAAGAGAACGAAAGATATTAACAATGATTTGTAAGAATTTTTTTGTAGTGATTCCCTGAGATATGAAAATTATTGCAAGGGTTCCACAAGGGTAAAAAGGTTGAGAAACGCTGCTCCAGACTGACCAAAGTGGAGGTAGATGGCGATAAAACAAGATTAGACGTGAGGAGACTGATGGAAGAGTTCAGGTGTATGCAGGACACGTTTGAAAGAATGAAAGGGTATTATGCAAGGATTGAAATTTGAATTAGATGAACTGAATAGAAAAGAAAAGCAGAAAACAAAGGAAAATGAGAATTTAAAATAACGAAATGGAGAAATTGCAAGGAAAATAATGAACTGAGAGCAAAAAGTGACAATTGAAAAAAAAAAAAAGAGAAGGAACAAAAAGAGAAAGCCAAACTAGTCTTTCAAGAAGTTATGGAACCAAAAAAAGAGCAAAGTGAACATATTAAGAAAGAGGTTGTGAACATTTTGAATATTAATGATAATTTAGTAAGAGATGCAGCAAAGAAGAAAAAGCCTGTTATTATTTATGGACTGAAGGAGAAGAATATCTTCTTTTTTTAATAATGAGACAGAAGAAATAAAAACGGTAAAGAACGTGTTGATGAAATTAAATGATGAAGAAAAGAGACAAGACTTGTAGATAAAGTAGAAGAAGCAGTAAGATTGTGACCTTATGCAGAAGGAAGAGATAGACTAATAAAACTATGATTGAAATCACTAACTGACTGCAACCGAAGAAATCCTGGCGAGAGCTTTCAGGCTGAGGTCACCGGATGATTATAGGGAGGTGTATGTGAAAAAAGCGATAAATGAAGAGGAAAGAAAAAAGTTTAAGGGAATACAAAAGGAAGTAAAGCAGAGATATAAACAAAGAAGGGAGGAATAATAAACAACTTTTTTGGAGGGTACTAAACGACAGGGTGAGACAGTGGTTTATAAAAAGAAAAGACTAAAGTGAAATGGTAATTAGAAAAAGAAAAAGAAATGAATGTGATGTAGCTACACGAACATAGGTAGGATAATATCAAGAAGGTTGGAATTAAGAGATTATACATTTTTCAAAAAATCCAGACATGGTTTGTCTAACATAAACTAAATTAGTAGAAGATGACCAAGTGGTGATAAGCAATAAATACAATATGTGGAGAAGGGACAGAAGTGGTAGAAGACGTGGTTAGTTAGAGTCAGTCGTAGAGTTTAGTCGAGTTATGATATTGACACGATTACGTGTTAGACACACGTTATATATAATAAACATATCTGACCGAACCCACGTGCCTGCCTGCCGCTCGCCCGCCTCGCTACTAAACACGACTTACCACACCTCTGTTCATGTTCCTGCCAGACACACTCCTTCAGTACAAGTATAGTACCCCGTTAACAGTACATAGACTTTGGAAAATTTAACATGAAAGAATTGAAACTAATCTTTGAAGAAATTGACTGGGAAGAAATGTAAAGAGTAAATAGTTTGCAAGTGAAATATGACATTTTTCTGGGCATATTTAAATTTTTTTTTTTTTTACATCTATGCCTATAGCGCCTGTAGGCACTGGTGACCCAGGGCTTGGATGGTAGACTCTGGAGGTTCACTTGAGGGCTGTGATGGCTGGCCCTTGCCCGTGGTGGCTCAGGCAGGATTTTTATAGTGACGCCTGTGATTAGAGGCTCATGCCGCCCCCCTGTGTCCTCCGATGCACTCGCAATCGAAGGTAGAGTTAATGGGCAGGGCATGTGGGTGTTCTTAGGCCACTCGACGGTGCAGAAAGATTTTGGTTTTCTTCGGGGATCGAACTCGGGTCACCGAGAACGCCACGCGGAGACGCTAACCACTCTGCCACCGCCTCCCCCATGCTACCGCCTCCCCCTGAGAAGAGGATATATGAGAAAGGAATTGAAAAAACATATGCCACTAGATACACCAAGAGAAAAAGGAAAGCAGGAATGGTTTAATGGAAGATGTGAAAGGGCAAAGATAATAAGGGATGAGGCATGGAAAAGAATGAAGAGAAATCGGCCACAAAGAAATAAAGAAGACTATAAATTAGCAAGAAATGAATATGTGTTCATAAGGAGGGAGGAAGAGAAGAGATATTAGAAGGATACAGTTGAAAAGTGTAAGGAAGAACCCAACCTGTTTTACAGATTTATCAATGGTAGAATCAAGCATAAGGACAAAGTAGAGAAACTGAAAGAAGGTAATTAAATATATGATGATCCAAAGATAATGAGTGAAATTTGAAATAAACATTGTCAGCAAGTATTCACAAAAGAATCAAAATTCAGCGAACCGCAAGGAATGAAAAATGTCCTGAAGGAGTGGAAAATAAAAATGAAGAAGCCGGAGTTTGTGAATTGTTGAAGGAATTTGAGGAGAGGAAAGAATAGGACTAGACGGAGTGGCGGGTTATGTTTTAAAAGAGTGCAGAAAGCAGTTGGTCGAACCAGTATATGATATAATAAAATGCTCATTAACAACGGGAAAAGTGCCAAAGGAGTGGAAAAGAGCAGATATAGTGCCAATATATAAATATGGGAAAAAGGCTAAACCATTAAATTATAGACCAGTGTCATTGACTAGCACAATATGCAAGATTTGTGAGAAAATAATAAAAAAGCAATGGACGGAATATTTGGAAAGTGTTGGAATAATAACAGACTGGCAGCAGGGTTTTAGGAAATGGAGATCATGTGTGACCCACCTAATAAGCTTGTTTCAAGAGTAATTGAAACAACACATGAAAGAGATGGATTGATATATTGTGTATATCTAGATCTAAAAAAGGCATTTGATAAAGTTCCCCATGAGAGGCTACTTTGGGAATTGGAAAATATGTGAAAAATCAAAGGGATGATCAAAACCTGGATGGAAAGTTATCTGAGAGGAAGAGAAATGAGAACAGTAGTACATGATGAGAAATCTGAATGGAGAAAGGTATATAGTGGAGTACCACAAGGATCAGTTTTAACACCAATAATGTTCATGATTTATATCAATGACACGACTGAAGAAGTTAAAAGTATATCAGTTTGTTTGCGGATGATGCAAAGCTATTGAGAGAAATAAAAAGCTATTTGTATATATTGTGAAACACTACAAAATGACCTAAACAAGATCTACGAATGGAGCAGAAGATAGGAAATGGAGTTCAATGTGAATAAGTGTC
>JACEEZ010023810.1:82500-122500 GCA_016584305.1 Chionoecetes opilio | reverse complement strand
TTCCTGTTGAGTTGGACGTCTAATAAAAGACGTTGAAAAATGCATGGTAAAATCATCAGCGTAGGAGTTGATAGGGCTTTGAGTTAGACATAGAAGATCATTAATGAATAATATAAAGAGAGTGGGTGATAGCCAGAACCCTGGGAAACACCACTATTGATAAATTTAGGAGAAGAACAATGTCCGTCTACAGTAGCTGCAATAGAACGGTTTGAAAGGAAACTTAAGATGAAGGTACTGAGAGAAGGATAGAAACCGAATGAGGGTAGTTTGGAAATTATAGATTTGTGCCAGACTCTATCAAAAACTTTTGATATGTCAAGGGCAACAGCAAAAGTTTCACCGCAACCCCTAATGGAGGATGACCAAGATTCAGTTAGGAAAGCTAGAAGATCGCCAGTAGATCGCCCTTTACGGAAACCGTACTGACGATCAGTACGGTAGACAAGCCAGTCCTCGTGCCGCACGCCAGCAACACGAACACTCTCCTCTCTTCCCCCTCATCCCCGACGAAAGCATCCTGCTTTCCTCCTGATCAATCTGCTTTTCATCCTGATCATCCTCCGACGCGTAGCAGCCTGCTGCGCCCCCCCCCCCCCCACACACACACACGGAGAGCGTATCCTGCTGAGTGCCCCGCACTCCTCGTCAGGATGGACAAGCCAGTCCTCGTGCCGCACGCCAGCAGCACGAACACTCTCCTCTCTTTTCTCTTTTTTCAAAGCATCTCTCTGACAGGCTCAAGCTAGCCCGTGGTCCTCCCCTGCTGGAGGCACGAAAAAAAAAATAGAAATTGTGAGCAGATACTAGATGCTTAAGAATCTTCTTATTAAGTATAGATTGAAAAACTTTAGAAAGGCAGGAAGTCAAAGCTATAGGACGGTAGTTTGAAGGATTAGAGCGGTCACCCTTCTTAGGAACAGGTTGGATGTGAGCAAACTTTCAGCAAGAAGGAAAGGTGGAAGTAGATAGACAAAGACGGAAAAAGTTTGACCAGGCAGGGTGCACAATACAACTCACACCCTCCTTTCTCCCATTTTCCTAATTCTCCATTCTTTCCTTCCTTTTCTTTCGTTCTCAACACAGTCTCGCTGCCTTTATAACACCACTACTAGGATAATTCCCTTATTTGAACACGGGAGTGGGGGGGAGGAGTAATTTTCCCTCCATTCTGCATTGCCAGATCGCTGGCTTGACTGACGTATTCTTTCTATATTTATTTCTTGTATCTCATCAGAAGTTAATGCGGTGGATTATCTTTCAATCACGCATTTGACTGGCCTGTACTCTGAGACTGAGAGTGCTGTGAAGTGTGGGGGAGCCGTATCCAGCCTTTTTTCCTATGAATACAGGATTGAGGCAAGGGTGCGTTCTTGCACTTTCACTTTTAAACACTTGTATGGATTGGGTATTGGGCAAAGTTTCAGATCAAAGTGATTTTTGGAGCATCCCACAGCAATACCAAGATCACTGATCTTGTTTTTGGCAATGATGCAGTAATATTTGCTGAGTCGCTGGAGGTCCTGGGATCCCGCTCTCGAGGCGCTGCACGAGGAGGCAAAGCCTTAAGGACTTGAGGTCTCCTGGCTCAAGACCAAGGTCCAGGTGTTTGGAGGCTTACTAGATGAAACAGTATAATCTGTTCATGCGTGCAGCGAGGACATTGAGATCTTGGAAAGGTTTGCATACCTCGGTAGCGCAGTCCAGAATGACGGCGAGTCACGTCAAGAAGTCTTACGGAGGATTGGCATAGCCCACAATGTTATGGACTAGCTTAGCACGAGTATTTAGCGTTGTCGGTACGTGTGCAAGAGGACAAAGATCCGGATCTTCAAGTCGCTTGTGATCCCTGTCTTACTCTACGGTTGTGAAACATGGACACTAAATAACGACTTGAAGAGACGAATCGATGTCTTCAGTAATAAGTGTCTTCGCAGAATCATGAGGTATCGCTGGGATAATTACGAGTCAAATCAGCGATTGCACCGTGAGAGTAACTCGAGGCCTATTACCTGCATAGTTCGTCAGCGCCAACTTCGGCTATATGGGCATGTGGCAAGCTACCCTGAAACCAATCATTCCCACTGGGTTGTATCTGTAAGATAAAATCCGGCGTGGAGAAGGCCAAGGGAGCGCCCATAAGGCTCGTGGTTGGGGCAAGTTTATGTTTCCTGTCGAGAGCTGCTTGGTATGGGAAGGGAGCCTGCATGGGAAGCCGTGCGTGGTGACGCCCGGGAGTGGTGTCGGAGGGTGGGTGAGGCGATGCGCCCCCCGGCGTATGCCCCCATATATATATATATCTATATATATATATATATATGTGTGTGTGTGTGTGTGTGTGTGTGTATGCGCGCGTGTGTGTGTGCCTGTGTGTGTGTGTGTGTGTGTGTATGCGCGCGTGTGTGTGTGCCTGTGTGTGTGTGTGTGTGTGTGCGTGCGTGCGTGCGTGCGTGCATGTGTATGCTTGCGTGCGTGCGTGCGTGCATGTATGTGTGTGTGTGTTTGTGTGTGTGTGTACCAAACAACAACAACATACAACGAAAAAAAAAAAAAATTAATACAACATATAAACGAAAACAACAAACGACTCACAACTTTCCAATTTTGCCAATGAGGTTAGGTTTCCCAGTGCTATGCCCCGCTGCACTGGAGGAGACAGGGGGGCTAAACGTGGGGTTTGAAGCTTCTGTTAGCGGGCCCCCAAACCCGCTACGGTTCTACCCAATCGGTCGCTGGCGTGGCATGACAACTAACCCCAGCACCCCTACCTGTCGGGGGCCAGGTTGGGCGTATCTCCAGGTACTGAAAGTAAACGGGCAGTGCCCGGCCGTGTTGTCGAAGATACGGGGAGCCTGGTTCCCCAGGCTAGCAATAGCCCGGCATAGCCGGGGCGACCCTCCCTGTGCCCCCTAGGGTCCCTGGCTTGATACAGGTCCCCTAGGGGCATCCTTAATCGCCTGCCCTATCATGCACTCAATCATATGGCCACCACCAAGCGCGGGGAGGACCTTAACCATACCTCAGGTCTCTTGCCACGACCCTACCATACCTCGCTGTTCCGGGCGCTGAGACTTGACAAGATCGGTGTGCTGCGTATCCACCCCGCCGGGTACGTTTAAACCCCGCACGGGTCTACAGGGCCTGACTCGAGCCAGGAGTCAGGGAGCAACCCCCCGGGTAAGATAAGGATGGGAACGGTTGAGTCGATCGTGGGCCAGGTACTAATTAATCCCGGCCACCCGGCACGGTGCTGATACGACACACGCCACATGGAGGCGGAGTTAATTTTTTCCCCTCACACGATCGAGATCGTGGGCCAGGTACTTATCCTCCCCGGCCACCAGGCACGCCAGGAAGCCGAGTTAATACTTCTCCTCCTCTTACGACCGACCCGTTATCCTCCCCCTAAATGGTTAGTCCTTTCACGCTCAGGCACTCCATAAGGAGGCTTCCCCTGTTGCCCTAAAGGTTACTTACCTATCCACCGGGTCACACGGCAACCCGCCGAGCCGCGGCCGTCAGCTCGCCGCGCTGACCATATGATCCCGGTGTTCGTCAGTCACTTCACACATTCATACGCTATTTGGTGGTGGACCTAAGACTCGTCACTTCCCTCACGACACCCCACACACTTACTAATGCATGTGGCGCTCGCTATCTCCAGAGGTGGGCGAGAGCGATACCTAGGGCGACACTGCGATACTTTAAAAGACGACCTGAAACTAAAGGTTTACAGCGGCAAAGCGCATAGATTATAGATAATAATAGAAATAAATATATTACAATGTTATAATGTGCCTAACTGTAGTTTCCTAGGTAGCAAAGTAACGCAAAGCTAAATTTTTGGTATCGCAGTATCGCTGAGTTTCTATCGCGTTCAGAAAAAAAAAATTATCTGGTAGTGGGGCATCGCAGCATCGCGCACCGTTTCGAGAAAAATCGAAAAAGTAGCGGATCATTGCGTATTGAACCAGCGGGAAAATTATCGCAGTATCGTTATCGCACTACCAAAAAAACTATCGCAGTATCGTTATCGCACTAAAAAAAAAAATCGCAGTATCGTTATCGCACTGCCAAATTTTTTTTCTCGCAGTATCGTTATCGCCCTACCAAAAAAAATTTCGGGGTATCGTTACCGCACTACCAAAAAAAATTATCGCGCCCACCTCTGGCTATCTCTCTCTATCTGCAGCTAACCATGCCAGCCACTAGATCAGGATCCTTTTCACTGCGCCAATATGTTATGCCCCGCTGCTCTGGGGGAGACAGGGGGTCTCAACGTGGGGTTTGAAGCTTCTGTTAGCGGACCCCCAAACCCGCTACGGTTCTACCCAATCGGTCGCTGGCGTGGCATGACAACTAACCCCAGCACCCCTACCTGTCGGGGGCCAGGTTGGGCGTATCTCCAGGTACTGAAAGTAAACGGGTAGTGCCCGGCCGTGTCGTCGGAGATACGGGGAGCCTGGTTCCCCAGGGGCTACATTCAGAGAGGCTTACTTCCGGTCTGCACGACCTAGCGACTTCCAACAGCTGTTCTGGGCAACTTTTGGCATTCTGCAGACGTACTTATAGACGTTAAGCTGTCAAAACAAAGCGACCACGGCAGGGGTGGCGTAGAGCACGCAATATACATAAAAATACTCATAAATTGAGTATATATGATGTTTTCTGACTCAAGAACTGAACAGGGCAAGTATACAAATGAAATTAGGCCTTAAGCCTATCTCCTACCCTCGTGGTGAGTTTATAATGGGGTGATGAGCCGAGTGGTGAACGGCGGCACCTCACCGAGACCCTGACCGAGACCACCTCGCCTCACCACCCCGGCGGGTAGCTGCCACCAACCGCCACGCATCAGACTGAAGGTATAATGGCTCCCTTTTCCTTAATAAAACCCCAAGCCCTTGTCCATCCAGCCGTGATGGGTATCGGGTGTTAGCCGGGGTTTGTGACCCGCCTCCCGGGGTGGTTGCTGCCCCCAAATGGCAGGAAGACCAGTTACGAATAGAGAGATTATCAAGCGGAAAAGATCACCCATAGTGACACCGTAGCGCCACTGCCATATCTCGTACCAGAATCCCCGCGACTTCCGGGTTGTACAAATAGAGGAAGTTAGTTAAGCTAAACACCGTGCCCTTTAACTCTATCTGAATGTCTGCCCAGGCTAGCAATAGCCCCGGCATAGCCGGGGCGACCCTCCCTGTCCCCCCTAGGGTCTCTGTCTTGATACAGGTCCCCTAGGGGCATCCTTAATCGCCTGCCCTATCATGCACTCCATCATATGGCAATACGTCACCAGGGGCTACATTCAGAGAGGCTTACTTCCGGTCTGCACGACCTAGCGACTTCCAACAGCTGTTCTGGGCAACTTTTGGCATTCTTACGTCACCAGGGGCTACATTCAGAGAGGCTTACTTCCGGTCTGCACGACCTAGCGACTTCCAACAGCTGTTCTGGGCAACTTTTGGCATTCTGCAGACGTACTTAAAGACGTTAAGCTGTCAAAACAAAGCGACCACGGTAGGGGTGGCGTAGAGCACGCAATATACATAAAAATACTCATAAATTGAGTATATATGATGTTTTCTGACTCAAGAACTGAACAGGGCAAGTATACAAATGAAATTAGGCCTTAAACCTATCTCCTACCCTCATGGTGAGTTTATTATGGGGTGATGAGCCTAGTGGTGAACGGCGGCACCTCACCGAGACCCTGACCGAGACCACCTCGCCTCACCACCCGGCGGGTAGCTGCCACCAACCGCCACGCATCAGACTGAAGGTATAATGGACTCCCTTTTCCTTAATAAAACCCCAAGCCCTTGTCCATCCAGCCGTGATGGGTATCGGGTGTTAGCCGGGGTTTGTGACCCGCCTCCCGGGGTGGTTGCTTCCCCCAAATGGCAGGAAGACCAGTTACGAATAGAGAGATTATCAAGCGGAAAAGATCACCCATAGTGACACCGTAGCGCCACTGCCATATCTCGTACCAGAATCCCCGCGACTTCCGGGTTGTACAAATAGAGGAAGTTAGTTAAGCTAAACACCGTGCCCTTCAACTCTTTCTGAATGTCTGTCCAGCTGCTGCGTAGCCTCCTTGTAGATCGGGGATGTCCAAGGGTTCCTAATTCCTGCTGGGCAAGTCCCGTCCTGCTTGGCAAGTCCCGCCTGCTCCCGGGCCCTGAAGGGCCACAGACGAGGAGCTACAAGGGCAGGTGTGAAACAAGGTCGTCGTGGCCCGTAGTTTCACCTGCCCCACGGGGCAAGCAGGCGGCCTCGGGGCGTGGCGGAGCGGGCTCCGTGCTGCGTCCCCGGGAAGCCTCGTTGTAGTTACAGGCGCAGGTTTGAGTCCCCACACTCACGAAGGGACACCAAAGTATCTCTCCTTCTCTTCACTAATACACTAGTCTCGTATAAGAGGTCACCGTGACACAGTCAGGCGAGTGCCCACACCGGAGGATATATAGAATCTGATCCTCTTTCCCCTGTGTTCAGGGAGAGGCCAGGCGTGTGTCGGTGGGCACGGGCCAAAGGTCCTATCAGTCTGACAGCTATGAAGTGAGGTGCAAGGTGACGGCGAGGAGAGATGAGTGTTGGTTCAGCGTTATTCCTCCTTCTCCTCGCCCTCTCATTCCCTCACCTTCTCTCACTCTCCCTCACCTTCTATCATTCTCTCTCACCCTCTCTCACTCTCCCTCCCCTCGCGGACGTTCATCTGCAGAATACCTAATCGTCAGCGACTTTGCAGGTGGTGGCTGCCCACCCCTTCGCGGGCAGATAAGGAAAAGTTGCATCAGCGAAAACCATCGTCGCCTCTCGCCTCCACTACTGCTATCAGAGATTCTCTCTCCTTCCCTTATTTATTCTATCCTATTCTCCTTCCTTTCCTTCGCTTTCCTATAGGCCCTCACACCCAGCAACGTCTCCCATTCAGTTCAACTTGGCACTCCGTCCTACTGGAGCACAAAATGGTAACAAAAACCATCTAGAGATCAAAATAGGTCCACCACTGTAATCACAACAACGAAGCTTAAGTACGTATGTTACTTGCTAAAAATAAAATAGAATAATAGTAAAATGTTGCCTTAAATGTGTCATCAGCTTAAATGACGTGCACGGACCTTTACGCGTTCAGTATATAAATAAAGGAATGAATTAGATAAACATACTCGTATAGCATTAAGCACACTGGTACCGTGTTTTCCCTTATTTCCGTTTTTTTCGATTTCCGTTATTTGCTATAAATACCTTGAAAGTATTGTTTTTATAAATATCCAGATGCGTCGTTTTCATCCTGGATACACGACATGAAAAATAGTTCCTTAATCACCTTCATAACAGATGGACGGGATCCTCCTCATTCCAGGCATTTGTTACAATGTTTTATAGTTATTGTGTTCACTTCAGAGCTGCAATAAAACACGGCATTATATGTACACACACACACACATATATATATATACTGTATATATATATATATATATATATATATATATATATATATATATATATATATATATATATATATATATATATATATATATGTGTGTGTATATTAAGCCAGACACTGTTGAACCTCAAACAAAAATACGAGCAAGTAAACATTCTTGTCCTAATCCGTGTACACAAACTTGCGCTTTAGTTTCCTCCCGCCGCTGGTCGTGACCCTGTGTTGAATCTTGGGCGCGATAATGCTTGCCCGGTGAATACATAATCGCAGTCACTTTTCCACGCTCACACTAACATTAATTTCCTGAGCCACATAATCCTACTTTACGGCTCCTAAATTTCATTGGCGACGAGATAAACTTTTCTTTAAGCGGAAAATGAAGCTAACCAGAATACATAGCACCTGTGGTCACCTAGCCATATTTAGGATCACGTACACTACCTGAGATGATTTAGGAACATCTGGTACTTATAGACACTTTGTGAAAGTCGTGAGAAAGTTTGTTATGCCTGTAACTTTCTGAGGTCTTCTTTAGGCACCAGTGGGCACCCGATACCTATTTGAGTCACCTGGGTGACCATTATAACTTGCGTCATCTCGGTGCCTCCTGACAGCGGCTTTTCGTCCATAAGATCCACCTGAAAAGGAAGCTGATAGCGGTACAGCCAACACCCGGCGCGGCTAAGGTTGGCGAGGGATGGCCTTGTGATGGGTGAATGTGTAGTGGTTGCATGGAGGGGGAAGGAAGAGTGACGTGAAGGAGGAGCAGGAGACAGGTAGAGGTGCAAGGTGGAGGGAAGAGAAAAGGAAAGGCCGCCTGAATGACCCCTTTGGCATTCTGACAGGCTCTCATGTACCCCTGGGCCTAGCCTAAAGATTAAAGATAATACATTTATACAAATATATCAATTATATATTATACTATTATGAATTATGTATGTGTAGACTGCATAAGGATTTTAGTATTGTTATCATCAGTAGACTTAACTCAGTGAATTTATGATATCTTGATCTGTCACGAACATATATTGTTTTAATAATTATATATACAGTAATCATAGTAAAAATGTTAGTTATAACTTAACAAGAAAAAAATTTGAAAAGACAAGAATTTCCAAAAAGTTATAAGAGAATACAAATATTATAAATAGTGTTGATACGACATTGAACTTTTTTTCGGAAACTCTTGTCTTTATTTATCTTTGTTATGAATAGTAAACTATTTAAGCAACACTTGCAACAAAGCTTAATAGTGCTGGTGGCGAGTAATGTTAACACACCTTCACTATAGCTGTGAGCTTCAGAAGGACTGAGTGTCTCAGACCGGGACAGCCGCTGCCTCGAATTTGTATACATACCTGATCATTTCACAACCAATACCCAGTCCAGTATTGGACTGGGAGCGACTGGAATTAACATAGTAGTGAAAAAAAATGGTATACTCACCTCACTGATATAGTATTAATAAACATATTGCTTAATGAAATGGGGAAATTGATAAAAACACGACTTTGTGCAATCTTACTGTTGATTACATCACTATGGTTATTCTCTCAGACCCTGAGAAGTACAAATGTACCCCTGGGGGTACATATAACCCAGGTTGGGAACCCCTGACATAAGGGATGATGAACAACAGAAAATATGATAGTGAATAAGTGGATGGTGAGAGGAGAGAAATATAGTGCAGGCGAGCCAATAAGAGGGATGGAAGCAAAGGGAGTGAAGTAAAGACCGGGTTTCAGGCGAGAAAATGTGTGGGAGGTGAGGTGGGCAGGTGGGAGTGGAGTTGTACTAGGTTTGCGGTAAGCGAGGTGCATGGATATTGGATAAACGTAAGGAACCTGTAATAAAGTGACCTATTTTAGCTTGTTTGTACCTTTCACTTGTCACATTACCGATCATTAGGTTTCACGTGTGTGGTCTGTCAAACTGCCTATTAGAGAGAGAGAGAGAGAGAGAGAGAGAGAGAGAGAGAGAGAGAGAGAGGAAAAGAGAGAGAGAGAGAGAGAGAGAGAGAGAGAGAGAGAGAGAGAGAGAGAGAGTCGAGTGCTGATCTGTTTTGTTTTCTAAGCCGATTCCTTTTTCGCTTATTATGCCTATGAAACACACACACACACACACACACACACACACACACACACACACACACACACACACACACACACACATACACACACACACACACACACACACACACACACACAATATCACTCACGCCTGTCAACTCTATACCAAACCCACCCCTTACGCCCGCCCCTCCTACTCTCCCAAACTCCTGAAGAATAAGTAAAAAAATCTTCTATAATAATATAAGCGAAAGTGTGTGTGTGTGTGTGTGTGTGTGTGTGTGTGTGTGTGTGTGTGTGTGTGTGTGTGTGTCCGCGATAGGTACCGCCCCCCGTGCCCCAATCCCATCACATGGCACAGTTTTGGAACCAGCTCGACCAGGGGCAACTTTTAAGCCCACTTATGAGATGATCCGATCAATTTTTTTATTTTTTTTAGCAGCCTATTAGCGAGAATTGTGAGAAAAAAAATGTGGGTTGCGAGAATTGAGGGAACCTTGATGTAGGGTGATGGGTAATGGGTGAGTGAATGGGTGGGGTGATGGGTAATGGGTGTGGGGTGATGGGTGAGTGAATGGGTGGGGGTGATGGGTGATGGGTGAGGGAATAGGTGGGGGGTGATGGGTAATGGGTGAGTGAATGGGTGTGTGGTAATGGGTAATGGGTGAGTGAATGGGTGGGGGGTGATGGGTAATGGGTGAGTGAATGGGGGGGGGGTGATGGGTAAGGCGTTAATACATACATTTCTACATCCATGATTTCAGGAAAGTTAGAAGGGGCTATCAGGAGAGTCTGTGTTTGGTGGGCCGAAGGCCCACCAATAGCCCTCCGCAGGAGCTAGCCAAAAAGTCCGCCCGGAGGGCGGCTTTGCGGCTAGTATATAAATAAAACATGAACATGAACACTGCATGGAGCGCAGGGAGACTGACGACCGCCTGACTACTGAAAGGGGGGGGGCTCTGTTCATTAGGCCCTTAGCTGTCAGCAGGTGTCGGGGAGTGGGCGGGGGATGACGGGTGGTTAGAGGGCGGGAGGGTGAAGGGTCGAGGATGGAGGTGGATGAAGTACAAGGGCGGGAAGGGTAAGGGTATTTTGTTTGACATGGAAAGGGAGTCAGAAAGTGACGGAGGGGAGGGAGGTAAGGGAGGAGTAGGCATTTAAGAGTTGAACAAATATACTTATACAATATACCTTCCTTATTTCACTATCTAAGTGTTGCTATTTTATATTGCTTCTGTCACTAATATAAACACCAGGATCACATACATGTCCATATTGATAGGGAAAGATGGTTTAGATAAGACATGGGACATTTACTCTTCCTTTTTCACCATCAACTATTTGCAACCACCCACACTAAACCCTTAAACCACCGTCATCACCACGACCTCCACCGTCATAACCACCACCACTATCACTACCACTATCTACACCATCAACACCACCACCTTCCCTTAACTAGAACCACCACAACCACCATGACCCCCGCCACCACAACACCACCACACCACCATAACCCCCGTACCAACACCACCACGATCCACAACCACCACAACCACCGCCTACCCCAAAGTAAGATAATTCGACACATAATTACTTATTCGTACAAATAAAGAACACGGGACGGAAGGGGGCGAGAGAGCCGAGGGCCCGAGAGGAAAGGGACATAGGAAAGGAGAAGAGAAAGGAAGGGAGAGGAAGGAGGGTGGAGAGGTGGAGGATAGAAAGAGTAGGAAGGGAGAGGAAGGAATTAAGAGAGGATTGAAAAAAAAGCAAGGAAATAATAAGAAAGACGGAGAATTGGGAGTTAGGAGGGAAGAGGAGATGGGAGGGGAAGGAAAGGAGACAGACGGTGTATTTGCATAGTCACACTAATTGAATCGACGTAAAAAACATAGGGAGGAGGGAAGGAAGGATAACAGAATTTGTAGAGGAGAGGGAAGGGATGGCGAAGTGGTTACAAAACATAGAAAAAAAGTGAAAGAGATAAATGAGAAAGAAAATCCATATGTGCATGAAGAATATATGTGGATAAAAACGATTAAAAAGAAAGGCGAGCATGATGGGTTGAATCTATTTATATTAGTTCTTGTGTGTATTCGCATTTTCAATAATATTTTTGGTGTATTAATGTTTTCTATGCTTTCGAATAGTAAGTATAGATCAAGTTAGTAAGCGAGCAATGTCCAGCATGAGAGAGGCGGTGGATAGGGAGCGAGGTCAAAGGTCAGGAACGGTCGGCATGGTGACGAGAGTTATTATACAATTTAGGAGTTAAGTCGGCATTCTTTGAGTGAGGCAGCAGGGGCGATCTCAGGAGCAGGGTACTCTATGACCCTGCTCAGGAGAAGCGAGGAAATCAAATTAACGGGTCCTGAGACTCCTTCCTAAGACGAGAAAACTCCAAACGTTCGTAAAATCATCGAAAAAACTGAAACCCGCGGGACATGTGATTTGTGAAGAACCTGAAAGGTTGCTGCCTCGAGGAGGAGGCGATAGAAAGATAAGAGATGCATAACTCCAACCCCTCAACTGAGAGAATGAATACAAAGGAAGAACAGCCAGCAACAGCCCTAACAGAAAACTAAGCTACCTGTGTGACTACTTTCTACACTATAGTTTATACATGTTAGAGGGAAAAGAATAGCAAAGTTGAAGTCTCCTCCGCACCCACCACTCCCACCGGCCAAGGCCGGTATACTAGCAATACACGCTTTGAATTCAGTTTTACATTAAAGTTATGTACAATATTAATTTTGATATCATAAATACATAGTTAGACCATATAAAGAAGCTCATGATTCAACGGTTATTCTTCCAATCACAACAACAATCCTGCCCAATATCACTGACAATACGCGTGCGAGACATCCACCTCGTGCACATTTGAACAGGAAAGCACATGATTCACCTCCAAGTAATCCCAATGATGCCATTACGAATACAAATTGATAAAAATTCGAATGCGAAAACCGAAATAGTTCGACTTCCCTTCACGCATACAAACAAACACAGATACATACGAACACTCTCTCTCACACACACACACACACACACACACACACACACACACACACACACACACACACACACACACACACACACACACACACACACACACACACACACACACACACACACACACACATAAAATGAATAAGCACAACTCCACAACTAAATTCCAAGGGCTGAAAGGAAAGAACAACAACAAAAACAGCGACATTTATAAAAAGAAAAAATGACGCCACCGCTTTCGCTCTTTTGTTCCTCCACACTAAACTGTCTCTCTCTCCGTCTCTCTTTATACTCCTCTCTCTTAATTCCTCCCCTTACCCCTTCTTCTCTGTCATTTAACCAGATACCATACCATCCCTTCATTCGCTCTCCCTCATGTCACTCTCCCTTCCTCCTCTCCCTCCGTCCCTATCTATTTCCTTCTTAACCATCTCGGTCCAGCGAAACTAATGCGCAGATCCCTCTCGCCATATCAAGGCGGGGTGTATCTGACGATCCGCTACGCTGGCAATTCAGACTTTCCGCATTGGTGAGCGATAGGGATCTCGGAGGTTTTTTCACCTCTCAAACATGATGAAAAATCACCTATGGGCCGCCTCTATGTCAGTATGGCCCCCGTCATCCATCCGTGGATGGCAATCATAAAGAAGAAGAAGACTAAAACTGGTCCTATAAAACCGCGGCCGCGGTTAGAGATTTCGGCTTTTTTCCGTTCATTTCGGCGCCAGATGCCCGTGAAAACTGATGATGGATGTTTCTTGGCTCGATAACTCTCACTTTCTCATTCTTTTTTTCTCTCTCTCTCTCTCTCTCTCTCTCTCTCTCTCTCTCTCTCTCTCTCTCTCTCTCTCTCTCTCTCTCTCTCTCTCTCTCTCTCTCTCTCTCTCTCTCTCTCTCTCTCTCTCTCTCTCTCTCTCTCTCTCTCTCTCCAGCCTGTTTTTGAAATGTTAACATAACACAATATTCAGTTCACGCTAACATGCACTAAACAGATTATAGCTGCCATTCACTTAACTATTGGGGCGGTATAATATGGAAACTGATAGGCGTGTGTACGCGTGTGTGTGTGTGTGTGTGTGTTTGTACTTGTCTGTGTGTATTCATCTAGTTGTCTAGTTGTATTTTACAGGGCCTGAGCAACGCTCGTATGGCCCCGTCTCCATATCAACATTTTTTTATCATTCATCCTTAGTGCTTAGTTTTGACCGAAGCACCGGGAGGCGGGTCACAAACCCCCGGCTAACACCCGGTACCCATTCACTGCTGGGTGGACAGGGGCTCGGGTTTTAAGGAAACAGCCCATCTGTCTCCGCTCCGCCCGGGGATCGAACCCGGGACTTCTCGGTTGTGAACCGAGTGTGCTACCTCTACACTACGGAGTACCCGGTGTGTCTGTCTGTCTGTCTGTCTGTTTGCCTGTATGTCTGTCTGTCTGTCTGTGTGTGTGTGTGTGTGTATGTATGTGTGTGTGTGTGTGTGTGTGTGTGTGTGTGTGTGTGTGTGTGTGTGTGTGTGTGTGTGTGTGTGTGTGTGTGTGTGTGTGTGTGTGTGTGTGTGTGTGTGTGTGTGTGTGTGTGTGTGTGTGTGTGTGTGTGTGTGTGTGTGTGTGATGGTCTTCATTTCACACACATAGTATACATTATTTCGCATCAATTCCCAACAGAGTGACGATTTAAGGACATTTGCTGTTAAAAGGAAATAAGGGGAGAAAAGGAGGATTAGGAAGAACAGGTTGTTGCAATGGTAGTATGTAGTATTAGTATTTGTAGTAGTAGAAAAGAAAAAAATCGTTTCAAAACAAAGAAGGACATCTATAAAGGCAATACTATTAGAATATCAGTAGTGGTGGTGGTAGTAAATGGCGCAAATATCGCATTGTATCAAATATCGCGCAATTATCGTGGTCGTATTAATAGTACCTGACAAAATAACAAAACAAATAACACACACAGACATAGTATGTAACACGTTATCACCAGTACCACATTTACAACTATTCCCCGTCTCCCACGCACGTACGCACGAACGCGAACAGACACATGCACATAAAAAAACCCGCATACACACACACACACACACACACACGTCAACGTTCCATGCAGTGTGACCACACATTGTATCTTCTTTCCCTCCAGGACAAACCCTTTGATTCTTTGATTCAAATTTCACTTGTGGTTTTTTTTTTCTCTCTCTCTCTCTCTCTCTCTCTCTCTCTCTCTCTCTCCTCTCTCTCTCTCTCTCTCTCTCTCTCTCTCTCTCTCTCTCTCTCTCTCTCTCTCTCTCTCTCTCTCTCTCTCTCTCTCTCTCTCTCTCTCTCTCTCTCTCTCTCTCTCTCTCTCTCGTTTTCTTTCTTTCTTTTTTCAATGGATTACCGTCACGGTCGTGTTCGTGTTATCATCACAATCTCGCACATAAATCACCACTTATCTGGCTCACCACCACTATCTTCCACCACCCACCATTGAACTCTATTTTGGGCATCACCTTTGTTTTACTTACATCACCACCCCCACCAGTCTTCCACCACCACCTTCACCACCACCATAACAACCTTCACAGCCATCACCACCACCACTGTTCTACTCGCATCTGTCCTTGTTCCTGACTTGATAAGAACACAAAAGAGACAGTGGTTACTTATGCAGCACACTTGTCTCACCTGGTCGACAAATTGCCTTCTCCCTCCCTCCTCCTTTTCTCCCTTATTATATTTTTCCTTCTTTACACTTACATGTCGTCACTTCATTATTGAACCCATTAGGTGTATGTAGGGGAGGTGGTAGCGGAGTGGTTAGCGTCTCCGACTGGCGTTCTCGGTGACCCGAGTTCGATCCCCGAAGAAACCCAAAACCTTTCTGCGCCGTCGAGTGGCCTAAGAACACCCACATGCCCTGCCCATCAACTCTACCTTCGATTGCGAGTGCATCGGAGGACACAGGGGGGTGGCATGAGCCTCTAATCACAGGCGTCACTATAAGAATCCTGCCAGCGCCACCACAGGCAAGGACCAACCATCAGAGCCCTCAAGTGAACCTCCAGAGCCTACCATCCGAGCCCTGGGTTACCACTGCCTACAGGCGTTATAGGCACATATGTAAAACAAAATTTAAAAAATAATAAAATGTGTTATCGACGAAAGGTTTGATTAAATGGAGGTAATATCTCTCTCTCTCTCTCTCTCTTCATATATACATTGCGAACCAGTATTTCGTCTTAATCTGCGTCATGCAAAACTTTTATATTTTATCCATTCAGTGTGTGAGTGTGTGGTGTGTGTGTGTGTGTGTGTGTGTGTGTGTGTGTGTGTGTGTGTGTGTGTGTGTGTGTGTGTGTGTGTGTGTGTGTGTGTGTATTATTCATCTTCTAGTTGTATTTTACAGGGCCAGAGCAACGCTCGTATGGCCCCGTCTCCATATCAACATTTATTTTTCTCATTCTTTTTTAGTGTTGGCCGAAGCCACCACCCCGGGAGGCGGGTCACAAACCCCCGGCTAACACCCGGTACCCATTCACTGCTGGGTGGACAGGGGCTCGGGTTTTAAGGAAACAGCCCAACTGTTTCCGCTCCGCCCGGGGATCGAACCCGGGACTTCTCAGTTGTGAACCGAGCGTGCTTCCCCTACACTACGGAGGCCCAAACACGGAGGACACACGAGGACATGTGTGTGTGTGTGTGTGTGTGTGTGTGTGTGTGTGTGTGTGTATGTGTGTGTGTGTGTAGTCATCTGATTGTCACGTGTTATCGGTCTTGAGTGCAGCTCAGTCAAATGAAAGCAAAGAATGTTACGTTATCAGGAAAAAATATATATATGTATGTAGCAGAGTGGAGGTAAAAGGGCATGGAAGATTATCGATAATGTTGTCTCCTTGTCTTGTTTTTATCAGGGAGGTGGTCACGGAGAGGGAAGTGGAAATAAGATAGGGAGGAAGTAAGGGACGGACGAAGAGTGGGATGAGAAGGCGAGGGAAGATAAAGTAAAGAAGAGAAAGTTTCTTTTCTCACATCTTATTTTGTTATGGTCTTTCCTAATCGTGAAGGTTTTCCTCTCTCTCTCTCTCTCTCTCTCTCTCTCTCTCTCTCTCTCTCTCTCTCTCTCTCTCTCTCTCTCTCTCTCTCTTTCTCTCTCTCTCTCTCAACGAACAACGTATTTTACAGCAATTAATGAATATCGAATGAATTAAGCATCTCAAGAATATTTTTTTCAGCTGTAATTCACTTCAAATGTTTTTTTCACATATGGAGGGCGTGCACGCGCACACGCACGCACGCACGCACGCACGCACGCACGACGCACGCACACACAACACACACACACACACACACACACAACACACACACACACACACACACACACACACACACACACACACACACACACACACACACACACACACACACACACACACACACACACACACAAACAAACAACACACACACACACACACACACACACACACACATACATAGACTGTAACGTCTGTCTATTCTAACCAATACGTAAGACAGAGTACATGGTAGTATCACCGGCACGCACTTAGGTGAATTACCTCAAAACAGCATGGCTCAGTGGGTTTGTCCTCACTTTTGTGGATAGATTTGCATACTTAGGCCATGTCATATCCCACGACATGACTGATGATGATGATGATATCATCAAGCAGACCACCGAATTTCTTATCATGGGAAATTCTCTACAGAGGAAACTTTCGTACTGTAGCAGAGAGGTGAAGATGGATTTTTCAAGAGTCACTGTTACTCTATATACTGCAGCTTGCTGTGGTCGTGGTTCAAGGTGGCCACTCTGAACCGACTTAAGGTATGTACCAATGTCATCCTTAAGAGGCTTCTGGGGCTGCCCAGGTGGTTCAGCTCGTCCCTGGCCTTCGCTAGGAACGGGTGAACAATCTGGATGTGATCCGTCGACACTCCGTGTTCAGCTTAAGGAGTAGGGTGGAGCTCTCTGCGAACTCCATCATCACCTCCGTCAGGCAGAGGTCGGCTAATGTATGTGGACCTATACAACAGCGGTGGCTGGGTCTGCTGTTTGTGCAGAATGTGGGGTAGCGCAGGTGTACATATAGGGCTAAATGCAAGAATGCTCGTCAAATCCCGGCAGGTGGAGATTCCCGACCGTCGTATCTCCACCGGTGGGATATACAAGAATTGTGTTCAAATGCCCGGCCAGTGGAGATTTGGGCAGGCGTACCAACACAAGTGAGTCCAAGGCGGCATCAGTATTTTGACTGTTTTACACCTATCTAAGTCCTTTTACTACCCTAATTTATGATTTCTGCCATTAAAATAATAGCTTTGTTAGTGTTCGCCACTTATCTGAGGCGTTGATGAAGAAAAAATGGGCCTGAGTGATGCTTGTGCGTATATTTGAACGTCCCGCCAGTCGCCACAAAGCAATATGGCGGACCACCTCCACCACCGCCGCTCTCCCTCGTCACCACTTATCACAGCAATATAAGGCCTCCTGCACCTAGTTTTACCTTAATTATGACACGTGTGCATTCACAGTGTATGAATGTCACTCTCGGTTATGTTGAAAACTCGCCTGTAATGGTCTGGGAAGAAATAGGATGGAATAAGGGCAGAGCGGTATGCAGGTGGGATGTGCTTGGTGAACGCAATCAGCTGACTCAAATCTCCACTCGTTGCGTTGTCCTCTGTTGATTCTTGCTTACCGCGCCGCGATGCAACGGGTCGAGAAAATGTCTTGCATATGGCCCATAGTACGTATGCTTTTTATGTACTGCAGTGTCTATATTGCCCACATGTACTATCATATTATATTGTATTTGCTATACTACTTAAGTTCACTCCCTCATGTTTGTATGTTATGCTAGTGTTGTGGGGTTTTTTCCTGTATGCCTTCGGGTGAAAATAAAATAGTAATACTACTACTATACTAATAATAATAATAATAAGAATCAGTGTTGTAGTCAGACCAGACCCTCCGAGACCAAGACCAAGACCAAGACCACACCCTTCGAGACCAAGACCAAGACCAAGATCAGACCTTCCGAGACCAAGGCCAGCCCTCCGAGACCAAGACCAAGACCTTCCGAGACCAAGACCAAGACCAAGACCAAGACCAGACCCTCCGAAACAGACCAAGACCAAGAACAGGCATATCAATTATTTTTTTTTAAATATGACTATTATCTGAATGTTTTTGGTCTGTACTGCGTAAATACTAAATAGTATTGTCCTAAGTTGTTCGGATGGGATCGCCGCAAGTGCTTGATAAAAGCCGACGTCGTGCCAGCCTTGTCCGTGTTGCTTTGCTTGCAGAAAGTACAAACTGCTGTGTGTTTCTGGTTTCCGTGTTTCTTATAAAAAAAACTCCTTCTGGTCCTTGAACGCTGTGTGGGTTATCACTAGGAGGTTCCCGTGGTGTAACGGGAAGCACAGCCGCCCGGCATGCGGAAGGTCCCGGGTTCGATTCCCAAGCGGTGCAACCTTTATTGGTGAGACCCCCTACTCTAACATGGCGCAGTGAGTAGGATCGTAGATGCACATTCCCCCGGTCAGGCTGCGGCAGCCTTAGGGGGGAGATGTGTGGGTTGTCACTAAGAGGTTCCCGTGGTGTAACGGGATGCACAGCCGCCCGGCATGCGGAAGGTCCCAGGTTCGATTCCCGAACGGTGCAACCTTTATTGGTGAGACCCCTTACTCTAACAAACGCAAATTTGATAACTGCTGAAGATGCCGACATGATTACTCATTCCGGTGTGCGAACGGAAACTAAGCGAGACTAGTCCAGTACACCTCACTGTCCGACGTCCTATGTCACTGCCAGACAGAATTGCCAGGTCCTGCCAATTCTTGTATTTCTTGCCAGAAATTACTCAACAAATTTTGGAATTTGGCAGAAATATTCGTCCATTGAATTTCATTTTCTTATGATGAAAAATTGAAAATGCCAAAAAAGTAAAGTGTGAATGCCAAAAGTATATTTTGTGGTTTGTGCACCTGGCAACCCTGCTGCCAGATGTGCTCGATGTAACGACTAACGAGCTCTGGTAGAAGGGGGGTAAGGGTAACGTATAAGGAGGAAATATATTTACAAAATTTAATATATGTAAACAACTGAACATCTAGGTCAAATATTTCTGCTTTCATTGCTTCGTTAGCATGAAGAAACAAACATAGAAAAATAGAATTTTTTGTGGTTACGTTTTCCAAGCGAGCTAGCTAAACCTGTGGTGTACGCGTACGAAGGGTGCGGGGATTGCATAGGCCTACACATATATGAAGTACACGGAGGTGAACAGAGCTGCAAACATGCGTGCGTGCAAAAGGAGATTAGGTATCACTGCGAGAATGGCCACGTACGTCATGCATGTTCTTTCGACTCGCACGCACTCTATCAGCGCTCGCAGGGCTCAGCTCATGCATCATCACTGTAGAGCAGTGTTTCTTAAAGTGGGGTCCACGGACCCCTTGGGGTCCGCAGAACATTTCAAGGGGTCTGCAGGCTAATTTGATTCTGCTAAAATATATGATATTATCTGGAAACAATTTAACCGACGACTGTAATGATATTTGCGATTTGGCAACTTTGTAGTGGCCGCTAGTGAGTCAGTAGTGAGTGAGTCAGTTGACGTTAGGCTGCTGAAGGAAGGAAGTCGCTTGTGCTCCTCTTTATAGCTTTATTAAATTGGTAAGAAAATATTCTGGATGATTATGACAACATGCGCATTTTTGTAACCCATTTGTAAGTTTTTAAATTATTTTATAATTATTCACAATTGTACTACCGTTATATGTTTAACATCAGAAGTTTATAAATTAGTGATAAGAATGTATGTTACTTGCAGGATAAATTGATAGTTACCAGACAGACTAGCCTACTCAGTACCACGACTATGGATCTGTGGCTTAAGACAGGCTCACTTAAACAAAAAAAGAAGGACAACCGAGACAACACGGACATTCAATGGCTCTCAAAACTGGCGTACCTGTCTGATATTTTCAGCACACTGAATGGATTGAATCTAGCTTTGCAAGGAAAAGCTACTACCATCTTTAATGTGCAGGACAAAATACAGAGCACACGAATGAAGCTGGACTTATGGTGTGGCCGCCTTGACCGCAAGGGTTTTGAGTCTTTTCCTACCTTAGCAGACTTCCTTCTCACTGTCGAAGAAGAGCTAGATGGTGACACAACACAAGGTTTCATAGTCCATATTCAAGGCCTTCACTCAGAGATAGGAAAATATTTTCCAGAACCAGACCCAAGCTTTGTGTGGATTATAAATCCATTTGCTACAGATCAAGCCGAAATAGAAAAGGTCAGTGTTATGCTGCCATCAAAAGAGGTTGATAACCTTGTTGAAATTGCAACAAATGAGTCACTTAAGCAACTAATCAGGGAGAGAAGTTTGACGGTTTTTTGGGGTCAAGTACAGCCAGACTACCCTGGACTTGCAGAATTGGCTTTGAGGCACTTGATACCGTTCCCAACAACATATAACTGCGAGATTGCATTTTCCACACTGGTTGATCTTAAAACAAAAAGGCGCAACCGGATCAATGTCGAACCCGACATGCGACTGAAGCTCAGAAGAATGGAGCCAGATACATCTCTTGGATCATGAATCAGCAAAAACAGTACCATTCATCCCATTAGGACGAAAGGTTGTTGTTCAGTGAAATTTGTGTGAAAAAATGTAAATTGTAAATTGTGAAATAAATAATACTATGTGAGGTAAAACTTATGTAGTTCAGTTGAAGTTAAGCCATTAATAAATAATTCAGTAATGATTTTAGTATATTCTAGCCAACAAACTCCTTTTAAAAATTTTACTGAAGAGATAATGTAAAGGGGAAATCTCCACACAAGGGCAAATCTCCACTAATCATGTGGCGGAAACCGCCACATGATTAGCTTTATGAAAAGGGGTCCGCTGCACGATAAAGTTTAAGAACCACTGCCGTAGAGCTAGTCAGGCAGTATCTATAGACAGTACAACGCTGTATGGCGCGCCGTGAATCGAAACGGCCATGATTTTTCTCCGTGTATGATAATAAATTCCGACCTTCCCCACGCCGCGATGCACTTTTTAACCCTGGTCTCGACCTGGTCTCGAGCCAAACTCAGAGACCAGAAGCTTCGAGACCAAGATCAAGACCAAGACCACATCAAACGAGACCAAGACCAAGACCAAGACCACATCAAACTGGTCTCGAGACCAAGACCAGTCTCGAGACCTACAACACTGATAATAAATATTATTATTATAATTATTATAATTATTATTATTATTATTATTATTATTATTATTCTGAACAACAGATGCATGAACCTGGGTAAAGTGGAGATAATTATAGGTGAAGGAGGGAGAAGGAAATGGAAGAAGGGATGAAGAGAGAAAGGAAAGAGAATATGGTGAGAGGAAAAGAGAGTAGGAAAAGGAAGGAAGGAAAGGAGACGAGAGTAAGGGTGATGGAGACTCAGGAGAAAAGGGATTTCTTACTAATAAGGGCTATATTTAAGAATGCTCGTCGAGTCCCGCCGCGTCGTTTTTCCCGACCATCGTAACCTGACGCGTCGGACATTCAAGAATCATCGTCAACTGCCCGACGCGTCGATATATGTGTAGACGATCATTATGTTACAATGTACAGACTGTACCAACACAAGCGAGTCCAAGGCGGCATCACTGTTTTGACTATTTTACACTTATCATATTCCTTTTACCAGCCTAATTTAACATTTCTGCCATTAAAATAATAGCTTTGTTAGTGTTCGTCACGTATCTAAGGCGTTCATTAAGAAAAAGAATGGGCCTGAGTGATGTGCCATGTGAGTACTAGTCAGGGCCCTTAGGGATATTTTGGTTCAAATTCTTCCAAAAGCACCAAATTTGGCCCAGATGTTGCCCATGCCATGCTCTTTCGATTTCTGACAGGCGCCAAGACGGGCGCCCCTCGGGGCCGCCATATTGACGAAATACAAAATGGCCGCCACCCAGATTAGAAGAAAATCTGTTAAATATGTCTGTAAACCATGTATGATACAAATTTTTAGGGGTTTTCGAAGTCGATAATCTATTTCTGATGTTATTTTGATGATTTGAGGTCAAGGGCAACCCCTCAAGGTCATCTGAAAGGTAATTTTCTGGTCGAACATGTCGGTTTATATGTCGCTCAAGTCAATACTCAATTGAGACCATACGTTTGCCACCTACAGACCTGATTGTACGATAATAAACTCTCTGCCTATCTCTTGAAAACTCACCACATTGAGGTAAGAGGTCAAGAAGGTGCTCTTTGAATCGAGTTGAGTGTGGCTCTTTTTTATCTCGGCATGGGCGACCTTATTCACTCATAAGGTTTTGATACATTTCGCCTAGCTCTGAGAGCTTGAATGAGGTGGTGTCTGCACTTTCGATCATCGCTAAGGGCCCTCCCTGACTATGGTGAGATATACGAGAGAAAAAATTCAAAAGAAGAAAGGGAGTAAATTAGTATGTAATGATAAAAAATCTTAATAAAATGAACATGGCAACTGTGGTGGTGGTGGAAGTTTAGATGGTGATGGTGGTTGTACAAGGAAATGTGACTCAAAAGACTTTACATGTTATAAAAAGGCAGCTGAATGTCAAACCAACAAGCACAGCACGTGAAGTGCAGGAAAACAATCCTGCCTTACTAGATAATGTGTCAGTGAGAAGTGTGCAGCGTTATGTGTTACGTGATCTCTGACTCTTTTCAAGATCTGCCCCTGTACAGCCACTCCTAACTCCTCGTCACAAGATAAAGCGACTCACGTTTGCTAAAGAACACAAAGACTGGCCACTAGAGAAAGTTCGACGCATATTATGGTCGGATGAAAGTGTCTTTACAGTGACAGGAACTAACTTTGCAAAAGTGAGGCGGCCCAAGAATTCAGACCGACACGACCCTAGGTACACCGTGGAGAGAGTAAGACACCCAGATGCTCTCCTGGTGTGGGCTTGCTTTTCATATTATGGAGTGGGTAACCTCGTATTTCTTGAAAAAGGTGTTACTGTGAACAGTGAGCGATATTTAGACATCCTGCATGACAATCTTGAAACCTGCTACGGCAAGTGTAGGGCAGAAACTTTTATGCAGGACGGTGCCCCTTGTCACAGGGCAAACGTTGTTAAGGAATGGTTGGATATGTGTGCTATCGATTGCTTTGACTGGCCTCCTAATAGTCCTGACTTGAACCCAATAGAAAATCTTTGGTCCATAATGAAAAGGAAGCTTCAAGAAGTGGACACTAGTTCAGTGGCGAAGTTAAAAGCTGCACTGTTAAAATTGTGGAAGGAACTACCAAAGGAGCTTCTTCAAAAACTTGCAGACTCTTTACCTAACAGACTGTAGGATGTTATAAAGAGGAAAGGGAATGCAATCAAGTACTAGGATACCGGTAAGTCAAACAGTTTCTTGATTTTTAATGTTTTTCTAATATTTTGTGGGATTTTGAGTGAGCGTGTCACTGACGGCATCAGGAAGCCCGACCGCCACAAAATTTGGCGGCCACTGTACGTACGTACATATCAGTTTTAGGTGATTAGCGAAATCTGAGTGTTAATTACGATTTGAGCACAGATGATGGGTTCAAAGGGTGGACGGCAACCACGGTTGCCGTCATGCGGCGACTGATGCCGATTGTAGATGGTTGGCAGCGCAGCTGGCCCATCGCCCACACCACTTTTCAACCTTCGCTTGTGTAGTGAAGCACGCCACCGATGTCGGTCACACTGTTGTCCACACACTTGCCCACCTTGACTAGGCCACAAATACTTATGGTACTATTTAATGTTATTAAATGACCACAATAACTACGACATGGTGATAACAATCGCCAAGGCACTAAAGATATTGCGGAAGCAGTATAGCGCTAAAGATACTGCTCTACTTGTAGTGGATAATGCTGACGATAATAATAATTACAATATCAATACATATCTAAAAAAAATCCGCTTTTCCTCTCTCTCTCTCTCTCCGTCGATAGGGAGAAAGCGTGGGAAAGATCTATCTTTCGTACGCTAAAATAACAAGTGCTCCCGTCGCAGCACGGCCCCGACTGGTCGCAGTACGGCCCCGACTGGTTGGCGCCAGGCTTGGACCCTTAGGCGACCAGTCCCAGCACATAGCCGACTTTTTCCGTTAAATATTTGAGGCGCAGACCCGCCCCGAGTGTATAGAGCAGTGGTTCCCAACCTTTTTTCTGTCGTTTCCCCCTTCAACCAGTTCAACCATCCGGATTTACCCCTTCATGTGAAAAAAAGTAGCCAAAACACAAAATTTAATTGCTTAATAACACAAGTATATAGAAACTATCTTCTACAGTATATTTATATATACTTGACGAAAAGTCAATAGCCATATTCTAAGACATATTTTTTTCTGTCGAGTAAAAATGCTAAATGCTAGCTGCTAAAATGCTAAATGCTAGTAATTTAGATGTCCTCAGGATAAATTTTCTCCTTAGAATCCTGAAATTTCCCCCTTAGAATCCTGAAATTTCCCCCCAGGTTTCCCTCCAGGGGGAAATTTCCCCCAGGTTGGGAAATACTGGTATAGAGCATAAACCACACAGTCGATACCACCCGCGCGCCGCTTCACGACTCCCACGACCCGACAGCAACGGTCTGGGCCTGATGCCGACTCACATGACGACCGGCGCGGACACAGCATGACTCAGCAAGTCGTGACTGGTCGCCGTCGAGAGTCGTGAAGATGTGAACGAGGCTTTAGTCCTTATCAATGCCCATAATACATTTTAAATGGTATCGTCCCAGTGTGTGCATTGACATGCTTAGCATATACTCGGTTAACTTATATAAAATAAAAGAAGTCTGAAAAACAACTAGACGACTCTATTGATTTATAATCTTGAAAGTTGACTCGTGTCGAGTGTAAGCGTACGATACTCGAGAGTTGTTGATCTTTCCGATCTCTCGTCACTCGTCAGTCATCACCTCTTTCTCTCTCAGCTGTTATGTTATCTGGCACAACTGCACGCCAGTACCTATCGCTCAACCAACATGGGCAGCAGCTACCCGCACACTGGATAGGGGAGAACGTAGGGGACATCGTTGGACTCGTTAGGATGTCTACTTTGTGAAAAACGATGTTTTACAATCTGATTCTAATTCAAACATTGCCATTTAACCCATTTAACCCATTTCACCCATACAAAATTGAGAATTTTTGAATATCTTAAAAATTGTTATTTTGGCACTTACAAAGATTGAAAACTTGGTAACATCACATTAATTCCTTTCTGCCAAGTACACTCTCACAATATATGGGGTTGAAACCTGTTACCCTTCTTAGTATGGTTATTTTACGGATAACGGGTTCACTCCATGTTGATACTGGTTGACTAACCTGTAAAGGGGTGATTGCCAAATGACGCCCTCTTGACGGGCTGGTAACTTGCTTCGTTGCCCAGAGGTACACGTCAAATAAAGTGGTATGTATAGGCTAAACGTGGTCGAGCGGTTCTTACGTATTTTATAAGTATTCTTAGTGCCAAGGGATTCGAGTATGACAATATATTACAAAAGATATATATTATCTATATATGTACACTTGTGAAGGTTTACACTTAATAATGTCACGCAGTTCGTTAAGTAACGGCCAATGAAACTAGTGTCTAATAGACAGAGCCGGGAACAGTTAATGACGTGACAAGGTACTCCACACCCCCAGGTGTGGGGTACACACAGACACCCAGGAAGGTGTGAGTGAGTAGGAGCGCAAGGCTAACGCGTCTCCTCTCGTTCTCTGTGTTCTGTCCCTCTCCTCCGGCCAGTTGCTGCATATAAGGAACGCTGCCGGAACTGGCAGGTTCCGGTGGACATGTCTCTCAGGCCTGTTGCACTCTCGTAAGCGTCATCATCCTTGGGCAGAGCGCTGAGATGATACACACACTGCTTGTGTGTGTATTCTGGAGCCAGGGGCGAGGTGTGTCTACGTGTTGCATCAAGACACCGGGTTGATTGTCCACGTCATTCTTATGGGCCATGGCGTGATACTTCGTCAACATAACCTCATCAAAAAGTGTCAGCACTCAGCATCCGCTAGGCGCCAGTACAGACACACAGACACTCGGACATCCTGTCTTAGTATAGATTTTAGATTAACACATACCTATAATATATAACCAGTACGCTAATAAACCCACTTTGATGGTGTTTTGGACCCCCAAATACCCCAAAATTAGGGGTTTTACCCATTTTTTGGCCAATTTTTACTCGTATTTCGTCTTCAGTTATACAAAGAAACCCTTGCGCAAAACGTTACACTCATTGTTACTTTATCATTTTCTAATTGTGTATGTTTTTTTCCTTGCAGGTTGAAGAAAGTATGGAACCACCAGAAGAACCCACTCAGAAGAGGAGAAGAACGAGTCTTTGCGAATGCTGCGTATTTTGCGAGACTTCATTATCCAAAACCAAAGCTGATAACCCAGTTGTCCAGAATCTTGGAGTCGAAGGATTGAAATCCATTCTGAAAGCTGCCGAACTTCGTAAAGATGGTGTCTATGATCGGCTGTTTCCAGTGAAAAACGACATCCTAAAAGGAGATACTGTTATCAAATTCCACCAAAAGTGCAGAGCAAATTATACGAACAAGAGGAATATCCAGATAGCCCAAAAAAACACTGGTACATGTGCTGACGCTGACGATGGCGCAACAGGTAGTGGGCCTACGGTTGGACTGCCTCGTCTCCGGCGATATGACACGTCGCAATTTGACATTCGATCAGGCTGTTTCATAAGTGGGAAATCACATAGCTGGAAGGAGAAACTGTCGAACGTCTCAACTGGGACGGGGTCCACCACACGGCAAAGAGTGCTTGATGCAGCCATTCAGAGAAACGACTATGAGATTCAAATGCGAATGCTGTCAAACACTGACTTGTTTGCAATGGATGCAAAATATCATCGCTCTTGCTATTCGCATTACATCTCGCTTACCAATATTAAAGCTGCTAGTGCTAGGGCTAAGGTTAATAAATCTGACAATGCGTGTGCCTTCAAAAGTTTGTGTAAGGAGATTGAAGAGACTGTCCTGTCCAAAACCATCTCTATCACAACCTTGTCTGTCCTGAATGAACGATTGGTCGCTATATCAGCAGAGGTCAACTCTAAAACCAACGAGTCTTGTACTACATGGAGATTGAAGGAGAAATTACAGAAGCATTTCGGAGACAGGATTTCATTCATCGTCCAGCCTGGGAAGTCTGATCTTGTATGCTCAGGGGATATCACAGTTGCCGAGGCCTTGAAACACGTTGTGAGGCTACAAGTGCATGTACATGAAATTGGTGAATGTGAACTCGAATCCTCTGACGATGTCAATTCAGAAGAGGACGCTGTTGTCTTGCATAAGGCAGCTGGTATCATCGGGAAATGTATCGGTGACATTACATTTCAATCTGATCGTTATGATTCTAGTGGGAATATGGAGACAAAAAAGGGCAAGGACTTTGTTCCGAATCCTTTGTATGATTTCGTTGCATGGTGTATTTCAAAAAAAGACTTTGACAGCGCTACAAGCTATGAATCTGAGACTCACATGGGAAACATTGAAATGAGAGTTCTTGCAATATATCACAACATGATTTCTCTAGTTTGTAAAATCCATACCCCAATAACATTTGGTTTAGGTGTCAAGCTGCACCACGACCATGGTAGTCGAGAACTGATAGATGACCTGTCCTCTCTTGGACACAGCATACCTTATGATGAAGTGCGTAGATTCCTCACTGCCATTGCTTTGGACCAGCTGTCAACCAAGTCTGACGTTCATATACCACGTGACATTTCTGTCTATGATCCTGAGAATGTTATTAAGACCACTGTTGATGCCGCAATTGATAATTTCGATCAAAATGAACAGACAATAGACGGAAAGAACACTACACATTAAATGGCTGTGATGTTGTATCAAAGGTCTCCTAGGCCAGAAGAAACACCTTGCATTCCAAGATCAAACCTAAAAACCCTAGATGCACAGAGCTGTGATGAGGAGGAAATCAAACGCTACAACAGACCCCATATTAAACCAGAACCATGTGTGAAATGGGAAGTCAAAGAACTGGATAAGTCTGCTAGTGATGTGGTACTAAAAGACTTGATTTGGGAAATGGCCCGTGCAAGTCCCCCTGTAACCTCACGTATTCCGGCTTGGGGTGGATTCAATTCTCTAGTTAGTGAGAGATAAATTCACTGACTCGAATATGGTATCTCCCATTCATTAATGCGCCACCCTCTGACTTCTCTACGATCTACACGTACTTTGCTGAAATTGGTTGAAATTGCAAATGCAGTGGGACGGAGTGGAAGTGGAGGCTGGTGAAGAGGCCTCGGTCAATTTGGCACCCTGGCTGAACACGAGGCCGTCCTCCTGGTTGAGGTCACGCACGGCCATTACGACGGTGAGGGCGGACTGGCCCGAGTACATGAACCTGGAGTTGGGCAGATGTGAAATGAACTGTGGCATAGCGAGGGGTATTTCAGGAGTCTTTAGCACCGAGTACGTGCCCCGGTGAGCGAGCAGCTCAGACACCACCGGCCGCCTAATGGCCTGCTTCTGCATCTTGCACGAGCGAGACGTCTCACGCGGGGTTTGTACTGCCCATGGGTATAGTGACGCTCACGATGCCGTGGTTGAGCAGTGCCTGAAGCTGGCAGTAGTTCACTCCCTCCTGGCACAGGTCAGCCGGCGTCTCGGCGATGAACGCCTCGCTGTTCTCCAGTGGATCCAAGAAATCCACGATTCCCTTCTTACACAGGTCGCCTCCTTGGTGTAGTGGCTAACGTGTCTGGCTACAAATCTGCGGGCCCTGGTTCGAATCCGGGTCAGGGCAGCCAAGACCAGCTGTTCTTCATTTCTGTCGGGGTTGATAAATGGGTACCTAGGGTAACCTGGGGAAGGTAACTGTGGTAACCTGGGTGTCAGACTAGCCCTGTGTCCCGGGGTAACGGGTCTTCACCGACCACAGGCTCTAAGGGCTAATGCCACGGAGATGAGCACCGAATGCCACGCGCAGCATAGCGTATGCTCCCATCTTTACCTTACCTTTACAGGTCATCTAAAAGCAGGCGGCGCTCCCTCAGGGCGGGCAAGTCATCAAGGGTAAGAGTGAGAGCGCCACCCTGCACCACCAAGAGCGGCCGCACCGGCCTGCCACCCGAGGTGTCCACATGAAGGTTATGGTTCCTTAGATGACGCCAAGATGGAGAGTGTGGCTGCGTCGATACTCCACCAGGCGCGCCTTAATCCGCCACAGGGGAGCCTCGTCGTTGCCCACCCAACGGCCGTCCACAAACGCTTTACCCAACTGGTTCGGCGGAGAGCACTCATCCTCTGCAAATACCTTCACGGGCAGCGTCTGCAATACCTGGTGCACGTGTGCTGGCTCCAGAGGGCGGTACACAGTCGCCCCCAAGGCCAGGTGCTCGGTGAGACCTACATACTCGTTCTCGGGGGTCTCCATGTGGCAAAGGAATCCCACGATGCTGGTGTGCAGTTCATAGGGCACCGAGCCTAGACCGTCCAGCACTTTAACCTCGCCGTTAGCAGTGCGCACCTGAAACAGGTACCGCAGGTAGTTGAGGTGCTCCAGGTTTTGTGTCACTCCCTTTATGGCGCTTGTTGCCTTCCAACAGGTGCCCGTCCTGAACGTAAAGCACATCCTCTCATACAGAAAGTTGCGATGGAACTTGAAAATGTTGGCAATATCGATTCTTTCCGATAGCGTTTTTTCACCTTTCCTCAGCAGGCGGGAGCGTTCTTCCCCAAGCATGCACTCGTCTTCCTCGTAGAAGTTGTCGTGGTCGAGTTCGCCAGGCCATTTCCGGTCGGGACATCTTGTATTTTTGTTCATTGTGTACAGGGCCTGCTGCAGAATGGACCTCATCACAGAGTTGAAAAGATTTCTGTCAAAGATGCCGGGTGTTATCAGCACTTTGTTGCCAAGGTGCAGCGGGTCGTCGGCAGCACGTTACCTGCACAGTACCAGCAGAACCTGATTGGTCATGTAGTCGACGTAAAAGGCTCTTTGAGGAAACCCTCCACCAGCATGGGGCACTAACGCTCTCTCCAGCATCTCACTCACGCAGGCAGCCTTCAACATCCCCTTGGTGGCCGACTTGATAGCCTTTAGGGCCTCTTTCTCAGAAGGCAGTGTGAGGGCGGCCGTCACCATGTGGACCGCGGCGGCCACATCCTCGCACCCTTGCAGCATCACGTCTTGCAACACCGTCAGGCCACGTTTGTACTTCTGCTCTAGTCTAGTTTCTTCCTGAACCATCTCAGCAAATTTTGCGGCGATCTTGAGGAGAGTAGAGTGGTGCCCATCGCTCTTCTCGCATTTCCTGTGCACCCTGTGAAGGTCTTCTCTGTCACGCCGCCCACTTGGGAAGCTTCCACCAGGTGGTCTAGATTCTAGAATTGTCTTGGTCACCGACGACTTGCCTCCATTTAGACCCTTGAATGTATCACGGGTCACGACCGCCTTGCCTTCAGCGTCGGCTACCTTCCCCTTCCCCTTCCCCTGCTGCTGTTGCTGCTGGTCTTTAATCAATAGGACAGCAGAGAGCGTTCGCTGTAGATATATATACGCATAGGACTGCGTATCCTGCGGAGGCTCAAGGTGGCCCTGAACGCCAGAGGCGGCCAACACTATGTTGAGAGGTACCAACGCTTTCACGCCGCGCCCAAACGACAACTTCACAGCCAGGCTTTGCTTGGTGGAGACGAATACCACCGTGTGGTAGGATTCAGTCCCGTTGACAGAGCTGAATACGGAGTATTTGAAGGAGAACTTGTGTCCCTCCTGACCCGAGCACTTCAGCACCAGCGGGTTGTTCTTCTTGTGCACGTTGCAGAACGGAATGAACTTCTCTACACCGTCCAAGATGAAGTAGCCACCGGGCTCGCCAGGCTGCTGCCCCCCCCCCCCTCCGGCCATCAAATCCTCATCCTTCATGCCACGCGTCGGGCACGCCTTGGAGCCCACCATGAGGGGGATGTCGCCCAGAGACACCCGGAGGGAGAATGCTCTCATCTGGGATCCCTGAGTGTCCCTACAAGTGTAGAAAGCCAGCACGGTGACGGGCAGCAGGTAGGATGCCTCGTCTTGGCGGCACACAAGCGGGTAGTTCTGCACGCTGCACCTCTCCACGTCCTCCAACTTCAACACGTGTTTGTCAAACTCGTTCTCAAACTCGTGCGAGAACAGCGAGTCCTTGCTTGTCAGCTCATCCAGGAAGCCGTTGTAGCCGTCCAGGGCCACGTCCTCCAATCCCTGTTCTGCCAGCACCAGGGCAGTGACGCATGCCTCCTCACTTCTAGCACGCCAGCCGCGGCCTCCTCGGCGTTGCTCACCATCTTCACCTTCTGCTGTCCACACTGCTCCGAAAACTTGGGTAGTGACACGAGTGTGGTCAATAACTTCTATACTTTGGATGGCTGAGTCCTCTTCAGGCGAATGGCGAAGTCTCGTTTCCTCCAACGTTGAGGAGGAGCCTTCCTAGCTGCGCCCAGAGGAGTCGCCCGTCCTTCATTGCTGCCTTTCGTGGGGGATGTTTTCCTGCCATCCTCAACATAGTCTTATTATTTTTGCTTAATGCTAATGAATGGTCTTTCTCCCTTTTTATGAGAGCTTTGTTGTTTTTTCTTCATCCATTCTTCATCACGCTCCGGTGTTTTTGCTTCCTTTTGGTGGTAACTTTTTGTCTTTTCTTCATCCTTTCTTCATGACATGCGCTCGCACTCATACCCCTCAGACCACTCCATCAGGCTTGCTCAGCTGGACACTGGAAATATAAATGTATCATATCCCATTGCAGCCAATGACAATACGCTGAATTTCTGAAGACTGGAAGAATAGTGAAAAAGACCTATCATATTAGTAGTAGTGATGAAAATAACAAAAACGATGATGAAAATAATGATAACAATAACAATACTACTACTAATAATAATAATAACACTAATAATAACACTATGAGTACCAAAACAAAAATAATAATAAAAGGCACAAGATAGACTAAACAAAATCATATAGGCCTACGTACATAAGCTCAAAATTCCGTGATAATGTATAATGAGCTTGGTACCTGAAATGTATAATGAGCCATGGGTATACCTGAAACACGAGGTGTCTGCAATGTATAATGTCCTTGGTACCTGAAACATGAGGTGCCTGGAATGTATAATGAGCCTGGTATCTGAAACATGAGGTGCCTGAAATGTATAATAAGCCACGGGTACCTAAAACATGAGGTATCCGAAATGTATAATAAACTTGGTACCTGAAACATATCTGACATGACCTGGAATTATGGAACACCTGCTTAACTCACCTGTAACCTGCTGAAGGAAGAAAATAGCTGCAATAATAACATCAACAGCAATAACAATGCGATAACAATAAAAAGTAACGAATAATAACATAATATAATGCTAAGATAATAATAATAACAACAAAATAAACAATGGCCCCAGACATAACTACGTCACGGTTTGTTTACATCGGTGCATTGTGGGGCTAAGTCTGGGTCGCCGCGGGTGGACCTACGAAGGGAAAACTACGGCGATGGAAGAATTTCGAGTTATTTTGAGCGAAATTGATATTCCAGGTGCTATATTACTGTGATCTGTTCTCGCTGACAACACTATAGAGAAGACCTGAGGTAATGGCTGATGTGCAGAAGCTTCTAAACCAAGAAAACAGAGTCATAACAGAGCCTCGTCAAAAGGTAAGCAACTGGTAGGTACGTAATGTGTCCCTACCACTTGCTTACTTCTTAATGAGACTGCTGTGACTGTTTTCCTGGTTTAGAAGCCTTTGCACATCAACCATCACCACAGGTCTTCTCTATGAGAAGACCTGAGGTGGTCTTAACTAACAACAAATTATAATTTCTTGTATTCTTTTTCATATAACTGTTTCGCCTCTGTTCTCTTTGTTTCTAATAGAAAATCTCCTCAAAAATAAATAAGAATAATTAAAAAAATTATAATCTATAAATTCCAACATTCTTTATTAAAAATGTTTGTCTATATTTGTAGTTCTTGTTATTTTCGTTCAAATTTCTGGCTAACGTGGAAATGCTTTTTTTTCATCTTTAATTAATACTTCAGATTTCATTAAGTTTTTGGTTATTTTTTCCGTTTTTGGTTATTTTCGTTTATGGATTTTTTTAATCTTCAACACTTCACTTTTCTTTCTATTTTTGGTTATTTTTTTCCGTTTTTGGGTTTTTTCGTTTATGCTTTTTTTTCATCTTTTTCACTTCATATTTCTTTCCATTTTTGGTTATTTTCGCTCTTTTTTCTCATCTTTAACACTTCATATATGTTTCCATTTTTTGTTATTTTCGTTAACACCTCTGATTAGCTAATATGGAAGTTCGTAATTTTCTTCAAATAGCACTTGTTTTTTTGTTCCAATTTCCTTCACACCAGATTACTATTGAAATTCGTTATTTTTCAGCCACACTTCACTCACTTCGCATTTTTACTTTCATTCACACTTCTGATTATAATGGAAAACCGCATTTATTTTTATTTAGATCATATTTTTCACACTCTTCCAATTTAATTTTCATACACACCTCTGATTAATATAGACTCGTGTTCCTTTAATCAGAATTATTACACATTTCCCATTCACATTCTAACATATTGAGTCTAAAATTTTCCTCATATGTACTTTTAAAAAAGAGAGAGAGAGAGAGAGAGAGAGAGAGAGAGAGAGAGAGAAAGGAGAGAGGAGAGAGAGAGAGGAGAGAGAAGAGAGAGAGAGAGAGAGAGAGAGAGAGAGAGAGAGAGGAAGAGAGAGAGAGAGAGAGAGAGAGAGAGAGAGAGAGAGAGAGAGAGAGAGAGAGAGAGAGAGAGAGAGAGAGAGAGGGGGAGGGGGTATTAACAATGGTTGTTGCTTGTACTAACTATAAGATATATGACGTTTCCTTGTTTTGTTTAACTTTTTACAAACATTTAATTTAAGCTGAGCCTGTTACTATTTTATCTTTTCTTTCCCACTCATTAGCTCGGATCCAAACGACAATATAATCCTACAAGGTCCAAACCAGAAGGAAATAGAAGGGGTAGTAATAGTAGTAGTCGTAGTGGTGGTGGTGGTGATAATAGTAGTGGTAGTGGTGGTGGGGGCGGTCATAGCAGTGGTAGTAGTGGTAGGCTTATATAATAGTGGTAGTGGTGATAGTAGTAGTAGTAGTAGTAGTAGTAGTAGTAGTAGTAGTAGTAGTAGTAGTAGTAGTAGTAGTAGTAGTAGTAGTAGTAGAAGCAATTTTGAAAAGTAGAATTATTGATGGTAGAAATAGTAGTAGTAGTAGTAGCAGCTCAGGAAAAATAAAATCTAAAAAAGAAAAAATGAAAAGGAGAAATGGCCATACAAAAAAATATTATAATAAACAAACAAATTAATGCCTAAACAAACAAAATTAACAAATAAACTAACTGATAGTCCCACCGCAAGCCTGACAAATAACACGCCCTTTCCATGAATCACCGGCAGGTGTTGGTGTTGGTGGAGGTGTTGATAGGGAGGTGTGAAGGGCACCTTGTAAAGCTTGTCACTCACGACCTGCCTCCTGATAAGCTGTTTGTTACTGTGGTATCAGTATCAAAAACATCATTATCACTTTGTGTATCATGTGATTTTCTCTTCTCTCTCTCTCTCTTCTCCTCTCTCTCTCTCTCTCTCTCTCTCTCTCTCTCTCTCTCTCTCTCTCTCTATATATAATTATATATATAATATATATATATATATATATATATATATAATATATATATATATATATATATATATATTATATATATATATATTTTTTTTTTTTTTTTTTTTTTTTACATCACAAGGAACTGGCCAAGGGCACAACAAAAATGGGTAACACAAAGCCCGCTTAGTTGCCAGTCCCTATAAAGAAGACAGTAAGAGAATAAGATAAAAACAGAGTGGTAGGCCAATTTAGTTCGGGAGGTGTCTTGTTACTCTTCTTTTGAAAAAGATTTATATTATATATATATATATATATATATATATATATATATCAAGGTTTTTTTTTTAAGCTTAAAACATTTCGTAGACAAAATATCTTTTCTGTTAGGTGCAGGGAGCTTTGGAAAAATTGCTACACTCAGAAGGAATATGTATATATAGGGAGAAACTGGTTCACAAATAGGGTGGTAAAGGATTGGAATGGACCCAGTCGTCAGGTGGTTAGTGCGATCGAGTCAATAGGGTGGAATAGGAGATATACAATAGGGATAAGAGGCAGACAGTTTTAGGGAGTTGGGGATGAAAGGTGGATGTAGGTATATAGTGTTAAGTAACAGGAACTACCACGTGTAGGTGTTACGGCCTCATGTAGCTTGCTTATTTTCTTATGTTCTTATATTTTTATACTAAACAAAACCGTCATTATTGTCTGGTTTCCTATAATCAGCAAAAAAAACTAGAGTTAAACATAAAATCTGATAAACTAATCATTCAAACTATAACCCTTCCATACACTCGACATTTTAGTGCGTGTTTACACTTTACAGAACATATTTCACCACAAAAAGATATCCTTAACAAGGGCGTGATATAAATTTTCATTTTTATCTATACAAATATGATAATACATATAGACAATCTACCACAACAGTATATAATCTCATTTTGAAGTCATGGTGATATCCATGCGTTGGTATAAATACTCCCAACAGATTTGTATGTATGATTATTCTCTGCTCTTCTGAAAGGTATCCAGTGAGGCCCTTCCTGTTTGGTAAGTACGTAAGGCAGGCATAAGAAGAACATAAGAAGAACTTAAGAAAATAGGAAGCTACAAGAGGCCGCGAGACCTACACGAGGTAGTTCCTGTTAATTAATACTACCTACATCCACCTTTCATCCCCATGCATGAAATTATCTAGCCTTCTTTTAAAGCTCCCTAATGACTCCGCTCGAACTACCTATCTACTGAGTCCATTCTAATCATTTACCACCCTATTTGTGAACCAGTTTTTCCATATTTCTTTTTTAAATCTACGCTTTTATATTATAATAGTTGAGTTAGTTTTCTATTTAAATTTACTCATTGATGAATATTCAATATTGTGTGTGTGTGTGTGTGTGTGTTGTGTGTGTGTGTGTGTGTGCTATCTTATATTCGTAGTCATTAATTATCAGTATTAATATCATGCGCGCTACTAAGTTCGTGGAATGCTTTAACCTCCTCGTGAATATTACGATTTACGAATATTACGAATCATCATTTGTCAGCTACAGTCACAGCAACATATTTCCTCTTAACGACACAAACCGTAATTTCGCAGCATAACCAAGCATAAGTATTGAGAGATAGAAACAATGTTACGGTTAATACAATACACGTGGCTTAGTATGATGAGTCACGATTAGGGCACTACTAAAAGTCTTGATTGCTATACATAGGAATTTCGCCACTAATCAGATTCACAGATTAAGGGTACGAGCTTGGTGAGGGTCGGGGAGAGGGAAGGAAGGGTGGTGGTGGTGGTGGCAACGGTGGTGGTGAACTGTGAACCGCAGGTGTCAGTACAGTTATCCCTCCCTCGGAGCGTGGCCACGCTCGAGTCCCTCTCTTACCAATAGTTACTGCATCACACCATTATAAATAAGCTTCATTACCAGCCTTATTCTATCGCAACCTGTTATATAATGTGGTGGGAAATACTTGGAACTCATCCTCGGCTTTGACTGAATGAACTACCGCACTGTATTGTAGCTTATTGTACTTCACATCTGTAAAGGTTCCAGCGTGGCTCGGCCTTGATAACCCACACGGCCGCTATGAAATATGAGGTGCCTCAAAACAATTCTAAGTCCAGTTAGGTTAGGTTGAGGTTAGGTTATGTTAAGGTTAGGTACACTTTGTGTTAAAGGTAGGGTTAGGTTAGGTTAGGTATACTTTGTGTTAAGGTTAGGTTAGGTTAGGTATACTTTGTGGTTAAGGTTAGGTTAGGTTAGGTTAGGTATCGTTGGTTAGGTTAGGTTTTGGGTTAGGTTGGTTAGGTTAGGTATACTTTGTGGTTAAGAGTTGGTTAGGTTAGGTAACTTTGTGGTTAAGGTTAGGTTAGGTTAGGTTAGGTATACTTTGTGGTTAAGGTTAGGTTTGTGTTAGGTTAGGTTAGGTTACTTTGTGGTTAAGGTTAGGTTAGGTTAGGTATACTTTGTGGTTAAGGTTAGGTTAGGTTAGGTTAGGTTAGGTATACTTTGTGGTTAAGGTGTTATGTTTAGGTTAGGTATTAGGTTAGGTTAGTATCTTTGTGGTTAAGGTTAGGTTAGGTATATCTTTGTGGTTAGGTTGTAGGTTTAGGTATACTTTGTGGTTAAGGTTAGGTTAGGTATACTTTGTGGTTAAGGTTAGGTTAGGTTAGATTTTTACATATAGTGACTTTGATGATTTTTTTTGGTGCCATAAATCACTTATATTTGCTTCCCCCACCCAAAAACCCCGTATTCCCACCAGTTCCCCAGGCTTGTTGGCTATAGGGGGAAGAAAAAAAAGATAGGGGTGAAGGACTTCTTCCAAAGTTTTACCAAGTGGTGGGCCAGATGAGGTTTGTGGGTAGCAGTTAGTGTGTGTCTGTAAGCCTTAAGTGCAATAACACCGGGGAATGTGCGTGCATGTGTTGGTTGGTGGTAACTTGGTAGTGTCCTGCGGGAGTTATCACGTGTTTCTTTTCAGGGTGTTACTTCGTCAGGCTACAATGAGCGTCCCGCCGGCCCTCACCATCAACGGGCAGCGATATGAAGGTAAGTTTCAGCGCATAACATAAGACAATAAGGAAGCTACAAGAGGCCGTGAGTCGTGGTATAGTTCCTGTGCATGCATAGTTATGACATCATTGCCCGCGGTGTCTGCTTGTTGGGATAGCCCGCCCGCCCTACTCCCCCTCCTCCTGCGTCCCTATACGAGTGTCCTATATCATATACGTGCGTCCTATCATTATATCTGCGTCCTATATCCCGTGCATCCCTTGAGTGCACTGATAGGCGGCTTCGATGTGCGGGTAATGACAAATACAAACAGCCATGCACGGTTATCGCACTCTGCCGTTGCTGAATGTTTCGACTCGTTGGTTGATAAAAATTAGTTAATTGTTCTTGATGTATCTCGTATTCATTGTAGTCTCTGATGCTGAGAAGGTTTTCGTACCTTCGTAAGGGTACGACCAATGGTCGACTGCAATGATGTAAGTTGTAACCATGGTATGGGTTAATTGGATAATTTACAGTTTCACACAACCAACGATTTTCTGATGCGCCTGATGTTATTCTGGTGTGTTTTTGTGTTTTGAATGAATCTGCTAACCGTTTCTGTCGCAATTTTTTTTTTTTTTTTTTTTTTAGGTAGTAAAGGTTAGGTTAGGTATGGGTTAGGTTAGGTATAGGTAAAGGTTAGGTTAGGTTTAGGTTCATTTTATTTTTTTTATTTTTTTTTGACACAAAAAAAATAAAAATAATTGAGACAGAAACGGTTAGCAGATTCATTCAAAACACATACAAACACACCAGAAAAACATAAGGCGCATCAGAAAATCGTTGGTTGAGTAAAACTATAAATTGACCGGTTAATTTATTTACTTTCCCGGTAAAACATTGCGGCATATTAACAGGTACGTATCATGTAAGTACCTATATATCGTCGACCAAGACTTTCACGTCTCTTTTATCATTTCAAAATAGTAGAACAAAAGTTATCAAAGCACTATTCTAGCACTGCAAGAATTGATTGATTGATTTAATGCCAAAAAAAGGTGAATCAATTAAGGTGGTTGGGAGTCATGGTAGTTTAGACCCCCCACCCCGTCACCTCTCGCATGTCAAACATATCCAGGATTTTCAATTTAGCCAACCTACCTTACAATCCCTCTTAAAACCCTTACCTATCTCATGGTGTATATCTTTTATTACCTTTTTTTATCACCTCTATTCATGTTTTAAGGTTTGTATGCATGTTATAAAGTTCACGAGGCTGACAGACACACCACCGAGCACCACGTGAACTCCTGTTGGCATCACTGCATCAGCTGACTCGCAAAGTTATCATCAAATTGTTTGTAATATGTCAGCTCAAAGTATATAGACTATTACCTATAGCGCGTTTTCGCGACGTTCACCACCCTGGTCCAGTCTAGTCCAGACTAGGGTATCTGTAATAAGTGGGTACATTCATTGGCCCTATGTTAAACGCTACTGGGCGCCATCTTAGTGCCAGGGCCTCTCTGTTCACTCTAGACCCGGGGAAGTTCTCAAGGCATGACCCCGCAGTATATCATGTTATACATGTATAAAGGATATACTGTTATCTTCGGAAATGTTTTTTCTATAAGATTATCACATAAAACACATTAAAACACATTAAATAAAGGTCATTATGAGACTCAGAAGAAATATAC
>JACEEZ010023810.1:47500-67500 GCA_016584305.1 Chionoecetes opilio | reverse complement strand
GTAAAGCTTGCAGTCCCTCCATTTTATTTTATCACGAGCCGCCTCTGTTTAAAGGTGTTAAAAAGACATTGAATTAATAGATTACCTTCTTACACAATATAGACCTAATCCGGTAAAACTACTGTTTAGTACAATACTCCCTCATCATCTTTCTGTTTAACGTCTGATTTTCCCATAATGTCTTATGAGGTTAGACAGTCGACGATACCTTTCCAATTATATTGTCGGCGTTCATCATTTAAATTTGTGGCATGAGTTTTACGTCTCGGATGCTCTTCCTGACAGGCAACCCCAGTTTTCAGCTGAGGAGCACCGAGGCCACACGCAGTTTACCTTATGCCCCCATCTCCATCTTTACCTTAAGTACTTTTGTCACTCCTCCAGTTTAGCATTGAAGTGAAAATGTCAAGAGGTAGTTTTCATGCTTCCATGCTGTCTTTTTATTGCGGCCGAGGATATCCCTTCGTGGGGGTCTTTTGGGGTTACCATTATAGGGGGCTCTGATACTATCAAGTTAGGAGGTTATAATGCGGCGTTAGTTTATAAATGCCCTTAACTCTTTCAAGTTTCGAGAGACGCTCGAATGAGTCCCTTCATTTGTGCTTTCATAATACAGTTGACTGCAAATCGCGGGATGCCCTAAACTGAAAAATTACCATTGTCTCTTGATCAGGCTGAGTCAGAGCAAGGACGAATGGAGTGCTGAGGATGTGGAGCACCAACTTGACGGGACAATGTGTCGCTGCACCGGCTACCGGCCCATCCTGGAGGCCTTCAAGTCCCTCACACCAGAGGACATCGAGGTGGGTGCCACACTGCCTTGTTGTGTGTGGAAGGCTATGGAGATAATTATGCCTTAATCATACTTGTCAAACATCATCTCGACACTGGAAAATGAATTGTCTGCTTGTTATCGGTGAATAGCAATATTTTTCTCATGTCTGCGTGTCTTTAGGATGCACACAAGACAAGGTGTCTCACGACTGGCAAGGCCTGCTCAGGATGCTGCTCAGAGAAGACCAAGCAGGTAGGAAAGAGACCATACCTTGTTCTCTGAATTTTATGAATATGCATCTAAAGAATAGAGATGTATCATAGCATATACCACAGTGACAGATTTGTCATGGCTGTCAATGAGTTTATCAGCTCATTTTACCATGAAAAATACATTTCCAGTAAAATTATTCATTGATCCTTTTTTAAAAACTCAATTATCTTATGGGAACAGTCCAGGCACTGAATATAATTGGAAAATAATTTAATGTAATGACACTCAGCAAATAGTATCAAGCAATGACCTCTCTCTCACCCCAGCATGTAGGCACTACCACGTGTAGGTATCACGGCCTCTTGTAGCTTCCTTATTTTCTTATGTTATGTTCATCAGGGACAGACAGTAGCCGGCCAGAGTCTCGTCCGTTCCCTGCAGCTAAAGGACGCCGCCTGGCACCACCCTACCTCTCTGCAGGTAACTAAACATACTTCCAATTCATATATCAGAATAATATTTACAAATCGTTATTTTTATGACATTTTCATCTCCCTCCCCATATTGAAATATAGGTCAGTGTATTGGTTAGCACACTTGGCTCACAACCAAGAGGTTCAAAATGACATTGATTTGATTCCTCAGTTGGATGGAGACAATTTGGGCTTTTCTCCTTTCACGCTATGGACCCTGTTTGCCTAGTAGGGAAAATGTAAAGGATGTAAGCCGAGGAGTGACCAAAATCCCGGCAATAACTGATGGTATGATGAGTCTGGACTTAGTCAGAACTTAGTGCAGAATATGAAGCTTTAAAAGGAGGCTAGACAATTTCATGGATGGGGATGAAAGGTGGATGTAGGTAGTATTAAGTAACAGGAACTACCACGTGTAGGTCTCGCGGCCTCTCGTAGCTTCCTTATTTTCTTATGTTCTTAATGTTCTTATGAGTCCTTCACTCCTGTAGATGTGGATGTAGAGTGTGTATCATGTGTATGTGGGCCCTTGTTGTTAAGACATGAAATGGTCTATGTCACACTATGAAGGCTAGTAAACATGTGTAGGGTAGTATAGGCCTGTATGAATAAAAAATAGTAATGCCACTCAGTGATGATGATGTTTGTTGTTTGAAGAATTTCGTCAGTTATCGACGCAGCTGAGATGGATCTCCACTGTAACCAGACAGCTCTCTCTCAGACTACCCCTAGAGAGCTGTCTGCTAGTGCTTATAGTGTTGGCCGAAGCCAGCACCCCGGGAGGCGAGTTACAAACCCCCGGCTAACACCCGGTACCCATTCACTGCTGGGTGGACAGGGGCTCGGGTTTTGAAGAAACAGCCCAACTATTTCCGCTCTGCCCGGGGATCGAACCCGGGACTTCTCGGTTGTGAACCGAGCGTGCTTCCCCTACACTACGGAGTACTTCAATCACAAATAAATTTATTTGCTCATGAAAATCTAATGAGGGAATTATAAGAAATTATATGTTGTAGTGATCAATGATTGAAATGAAGAAAAGTTTATAATTATATCCTTCTTTTTAAGGAACTGCTTGACACACTTGCTGGATTTCCTGAAGAGACAAAATATACACTTATCCGAGGAAACACAGCCCAAGGTAAGCACCAGCCTTGCCTACCACCTGCAAGTGGATTTTTGTCTTTTGTCCAACCTCTGTCACTCTTAATAATATGGAAGTACTAAGTCTATGCAAATCCCAGGGTATAACAATGTTACTGTGTTTGTGTGTTTCTTAGATATGTCAAAAGAGCTCTGGAATATGTAGTGCTCATCTCCGTCGAATTAGCCCTAGAGCCTGTGGTGGGTGACAGGAGGCGACAGTCACTTAATATAAGCTTACTTGTAACTAATAGAGCTTACATAAGACTAAACTAAGTAATTAATTCAACTTACACAGGTAATACTGCAGTTTATTAAAATACATAGACATTGGTTAGGTAACCTGACCTAACTGACCAATCAGCGTTGAGGAAGCAGCTGGGCAGCCATATTCCGACTCAGGGGCCAGACTCCCGACCCACAACTGAACTGAATTTCTATTTACTTTCGATGTATACTCGTATTTACAATGTTTTTTAATGAAAAGCAAGGTGAGTTTTACCATTGAAATACATAATGTATGGCATATTAGTGATAATAAGAGTATTGTTAGTGATAAATATAGGAGGGACGATAATACTTTACCGCAATATTAGCTTCGCATAGTAATATTCTCCAAGAAATACATGACTGATCTTATTTTGATGCAGGTAAATGGTAATTATTCACTTATTAATATTTTGATATATTTATTATTCACTTTATTTTTTTCTACGGGGCGGGGTAATGGTGGGTGTGATGGCTGGGGTGGGCATGTGTGTGTGTACTGGGCGGGGTAATGGTGGGTGTGATGGTTGGGGTGGGCGTGTGTGTGTGTGTGTGTGTGTGTGTGTGTGTGTGGGGTGTGTGTGTGTGTGGGGTGTGTGTGTGTGTGTGTGTGTGTGTGTGTGTGTGTGTGTGTGTGTGTGTGTCTACGGGGTGGGGTAATGGTGGGTATGATGGCTGGGGTGGGCGTGTGTGTGTGTGTACGGAGCGGGGTAATGGTGGATGTGATGGCTGGGGTGGGCGTGTGTGTGTGTGTATAACTGTATATGGGGCGGGGCGGGGCTAGCTTGTATGTGTGTGTGTGTATGGGGCGGGGTAGCTTGTGTGTGTGTAAAGGAGCAGGGCGGGAAATACAGTATACTCCTAGAGCGGCTAAGCTTCCATATGATCTAATATTCCTAACTTATTACTTAGAGTTAGGAAGGTCAATATCATTAGGCTATCTATTATATCATTATCTTACTATCATTATCAATATCTTTAAGAGTATTAGAATATTCTCCCTGGCCTGTCTACCTAGTAAATGATTGGATTGGACTCAGTCATGGGGTAGTTAGTGGAGAGTCAATAGGGAGTTTTAAAAGGAGGCTAGACAGCTAGTGTTATGGATGGGGATGAAAGGTGGATGTAGGTAGTGTTAAATAACAGGAACTACCATGTATAGGTCTCACGGACTCTTGTAGCTTCCTTGTTTCCTTATGTTCTTATCAGTCCTAGAGCAGTGGTTCTTAACCTGGGGGGCGCGCCCTCTTAGTGGGAAAATGCATTAAATCAAAATTAAGCTTGATCAGTTCTATCCATTGATGCTCTTAGAATTCTATTTACTCTTGATACTTTCTGAGAAAATTTATATTAGTATTAGTATTAGCAAATATCTTAATAATTTGTATTTTTAATTGATTTTACTATAGCTCATAAGAAAGGTCTTTTCTATCTGTATCTCTTCTGTTCAAGGCTATTTTTTTTCGTAAACCTCATAGTTTTCGAGTTATTAAAGAAAATATACTTATGAACAAAAATTCCAAGGCGTAGCCCAGCAGATTTTGGGGAATATTTCGACATTTCAGATTCGCATGAAAATTGGTACACAGGTATTTTGGGGCACACGAATTACGAATGCGAATCTAGTCACTTTATTTCTCTTATTATTTTTCATTTTAATATCACAATTACATTATCGTTCTAACCCAATCCAAACTCACTGGCAACAATTATGATCTCATTTCTAAGTGTTTGGTAAGTCTCTTCCCACTATACTATTAACCCCTTCGTGCCCAGATCTTTCCTTTGCTATAAAAAAATGTCTGTTGGCGAGCCATAACATTACGAAAAGTGACTGAATCTACAAAATTATTTAGTCGACAAGGATACTAAACAGGTCATATCTATAAAATATTGCTTATAGTCACTAAAATTGTCTAATAGTGTCAGTAAAATTGTAAGTCCAACTTACAATGAAAATTACGCTCTGGGTCTCAAGGGTTAAATGCCTCTCTCCCTCCCCAGCTTTGTATGGTTGTGAAACATACACTGAATTCATCTACACCGGCGATGTCCCTGAGCTGTCTGCTGTGAGGCTGTCCACTGAGGAACTTGTGTTTGGCGGCAGTGTGTCCATCACTCGCCTCATGGACCAGCTCTCATTTGCAGCTCAGACTATTGAGGGGTACAGCTATGCCTCCCAGTTAGTGGAGACCTGGAAGTACCTTGGGAACACAGCCGTGCGCAATGTAAGTGTCATTTGTAGCTTTGGGATTCTGTTTCATGTACAAATATTTGGTATAATATTTTCTTGAAAATTTTTTTCTAATATGTTAAGTACTGGATTGTATATGCCTGGTTGTTCTAGTCATGGCTGTACTGTCATATATCTTTGACAGCTGGGCAGCTGGGCCGGGAACCTTGCCACCAAAGTGAATCACCATGATTTCACATCAGACATCTTTGTGGGTTTGGTGGCGGCAAGCGCTGCTATCACCACAGGTCTGTCCAAGCACAAATCACAGTACTATGATGTATTTCACCCCCAGAAATTTGTTTTAGAATTTTATAAATCACTGAGGATTAGATTCATTTAATACTTTTATGTACCTACTTTTCTTTGTGTGAAGATCCCTGGTACAAGACACCAGAAATGGTTGATACCACACCATGGAAGGTGGTGAACAGGTGAAGGGTAAGACATTGTTATCATGGCATCTTAACCACAAGGCATTGTTTATTGATGCAGTGGGTCCCGATGGCTCCACCAGCATACACACGCCGGAGGAGCTGCTGGAGAAGGACCTGGTGGCGGAGCGGCGGGTCATCCTGCAGCTGAGTTTCCCTCCGCACGGAGACAATGTCTTTGTAAGAACCATCAAGGTAAGCTGGGGGAGGCCAACAAACTTTTTTCAGTAAAGGGAAAATATTCCAAAAGTGCAGAAGTGCAAGTAATTACAATGCATAGTTTTAGCAATAAAATATAACACATGTCATCTAGTCTGCTTGTTAAGTTCAGTAGCATTATTGGAGTGCTGTAGGGTTGTCCGGGGACGACCATAGCCCTGGATGATGTCACAACAGTGTTCATTATGAGCACACAGACCACACATTTCTTGGTATAACCTTCCATGTAGCCTTCCTCAACAGCAGCATGATGTCAGCATTGTTGCAGGTGAGGCCAAGGACCACCACTTGTCTGGCTGACGTCAGTGCTGGCTTCACGCTGCGGGTGGATGCTGCCGCGGCACACACTGTGGTGGACACGCCCGTCATTGTCTTTGGTGGCATCAACCCATCATTTGTAGGTTCATAGAAAAGCATCCAATTTCTAGCAATCATTGCATCTATGTCTAGTAGAGATGTGCATATGATTTTTCCTTGATTTAACCCCTTGAGGCCCAGAACGTAATTTCAGTTCTAATTTGAGTACTATTAGAGTATATATATTATAATTAGACGATATGCACGAATATAAGCAATATATATAATATTATATATCTATATTTTATAGATGTGACCTGTTTAGTATACTTCTCCACTAGCTAATTTGGTATATTAAGTAAATTTTTCGAAATTTTATAGCTAACAGACGATTTCATATAGCAAAGGAAAGATCTGGGCGTGAAAGTGTAAAATTTTGCTGAAAAGATGAATTCATTAAAGATGAATGACAGTAGAATAAAAACAATTATAGAGTGCACTCAATGTAGACATGTATATCATTATTTACTGATAGATATATTATGAACACTGTGCAAAAAATGTGTAGCAACAGTTGGTTATAGTCTTGCAGTTGATTAGAGAAACAACCAAGATGACATCAATTTGCAGATTGATGTGCAGCTGTTCACCAACTTTTCAGAATCGGGCCACAGCAACAGCGAAGGCCCTGACAGGGAAGAGTCTGGAGGATGAAACTGTGTTGCAGGAAGCTCTGTCAGTCTTGGCCTCCGAGGTTGATCCTGATAGCCCGCCTGGTGGGGCCTCACCCGAGTACAGGCAGGCCCTTACACAGACCCTTCTGTACAAGGTGGGTCACGTCATCATGCTAACTTGTGGTTCTCGTCTTCCTATTTTTGTTGGATTACTAAATATAATTGTTTGTTTTTATCTTTCACTGCACTATACTGTATTCAGTTTGATAAGACCACTCACGATAGCTTAGTCCTGGCGACTCCACTTACCCCGGCGGGCTGGTAGCTGAAATACTTAATATCGGCGAGCATTTTATGTTGACTGTACTTGCTTGGAGGTATACCCAGCCCGCCGGGGAAGGTGGAATCGCCGGAACTAAACTATCGTAAGTGTCCTTGCCAAAATGAATACAGTATAGTCACTAGACATGTTTTTGGTCAGTTGTAATTCTACTTTTACTTGACTTACAATGGCCTTGGTAATTGGTACTTACAATTGCACGCTATCAATGCAATGTCTTAAATAAAGTGTAATCTTGAAAGTTACTTAATGTTTCTCATCTACTGGCTCCCTCATGGCAGATGGTACTGGAGATCTTAGGAGACTCTGCCGGCAGTGCAGTAGTGAGTGGAGGCAGTGACTTGAAGCGGCCGGTGTCCAGCGGCCAACAGACCTTCCCGGAGAATACAGAGGCTTGGCCGATAGGAAAGCCAGTGACCAAGATTGAGGCGCCCATCCAGTGCAGTGGTGGTGTGTGTGTGTTCATCTAGTTGTATTCATCTAGTTGTATCTTACAGGGCCTGAGCTACACTCGTATGGCCCCGTCTCCATATCAACATTCTTATCATTCATCCTTAGTCCTTAGTGTTGGCCGAAACCACCACCCCGGGAGGCGGGTCACAAACCCCCGGCTAACACCCGGTACACATTCACTGCTGGGTGGACAGGGCCTCGGGTTTTAAAGGAAGCAGCCCATCTGTTTCCGTGCGTGTGCGTGTATTTACCTAGTTGTATTTACCTAGTTGTAACATACAGGAAAAGAGCTATGCTCGTACTGTCCCGTCTCCAAATCTACTGATATCCAGCTTGCCTGTGAAGTCCTGAATACTTCTTGCATTAATCACTTTTGCATCAAGGTTGTTCCAGGCTTCTATGCTTCTATACGGGAAGCTGTATTTTTTTACGTCCCTCTTGCATGTTGTCCTTTTCAATTTCTTCTCATGACCTCTTGTACTTCTATCTTCCCACACAAACAGATCTTCTATCAATTTTTTCCAGACCCATTGATGCTCTATACACTGCTATAAAATCTCCCCTTTCTCTTCTTTTCTCGAGAGTTGGGAGTATTAGTCTTGAAAGTATTTCCTCATATGGTAAATCTCTTAGGCTTGGAGTCATTTTTGTGGCTGCTCTTTGTATTCTCTCAATCTTCCTTTTATCCTTCTTTTTATGTGGTGACCAAATCACTGCCGCATATTCCAACCTTGGTCGAATCAAAGATGTTATCAATTTCTTAATCATCTCTTCATCCAGATATTTGAATGCCATTTTTATATTCCTCAGCAACTGATATGTATCTCCTGTGATCTTGTTTATATGCTTCTCAGGTGACAAATTATCCGTAATCCATACTCTCAAATCTTTTTCGACCTTTGTTTTGATTATCCATTCATTTCCCATCGAATACTTTTCTCTGTCTCTTTTTGCTACTGCCCATTTCCATCACTTTACACTTTTTAGCATTAAACTCCATTTCCCATAATTGACTCCATCTGAAAATCTTATCTAGATCCTTTTGTAAATCCTCACGGTCCTCTTTACTTTCTACTTTTCTTAGTAATTTAGCATCATCAGCGAATAAACTCATAACTGTTCACTCCCTCTGTCATATAATTTACATAGACCAAGAACATCACTGGGGCCAATACTGATTCTTGAGGAACTCCACTTATCACACTGCACCATTCTGACTTATCTTTTATTATTGTTCTCATCTCTCTGTTGCTCAAAAAGTCTTCCATCCACTTCAGCAAACCACCCTTCAATCCTTCTACATGTTCTATCTTCCAGAACAGTCTCTTGTGAGGTACCTTGTCAAATGCCTTCTTTAGGTCCAAGTATATGCAATCGACCCACCCCTCTCTATCCTGTGTCACATCGATGTGTGTGTGTGTGTGTTTGTGTGTGACAAGTTATATTGTTCATGCCCATCCATAATGATACTGATGACCCATTCCTAAAAGATCTAAATACCCAAGGTGGGGCAAAATCAATAACCATTGTTGAGTAAGAGGTAACTCAAATGCAGAAAGAGTGTGTAGTTATATTTCTGGTGAGAGTACGTGTATTGATGCTTCTTTCATGTACACAGGTGAGGCAGAGTTCATTACCAAGATACCAGCCCGTCCTGGTGAGCTCTTCGGTTTCTTCATCACCTCCACAGAGAGCAATGCACGCCTTGTCTCCATTGACACCACAGCTGCCCTGGTGAGAAAGAATGGTTGTGACTCCTTATTTGAAAGAAATTAGAATCCTTATTAGAAACTGGTGAGAAAGAATGGCTTATAATCCTTATTAGAAACTGGTGAGAAAGAATGGCTTAGAATCCTTATTAGAAATGGTGAGAAAGAATGGCTTAGAATCCTTATTAGAAAGAAATTAGAATCCTTATTAGGAATCCTTAGAATGTAGTGAGAGAAATAGAGAGGGGGGAGGGGGGTAGATGGCAAAAAGAAGAGCGATGTGACACTTAATGACTTGCTGGACTCTGTTGTGCCTTCCTCAGGCTGTCCCGGGAGTGGTGGCCGTGGTGACAGCTGAGGACATTCCCGGCCAGAACAATCTATTGGCCTTTGCTGGAGAAGTTGTGCCTGGCTTCAAACAGCCGGTGAGTTATAAGGGACCTGAATGGCCACCATGTAGAGCTTATTATTCTGTTGCTACATTAATTGCTTCCATTTATGTCTATTTTACAATACTTTTAATTCCGTAATGACATAATTTAGATCTGACACATGTTTGCTAGTGCACAAAGACTGAGTTGTAAATCATTAGCTCAATGTAGCTCATCATTGAGACTGGGAAAAGATTGAAGACATTTTTTCCAGACTTATTTTCCAGCACGTATGAAATTTCATAAGGAATTTAGATAAAAATGATTAAATATCAAAGAATCACTCATATTTTTTAAAGGTCTTGTAGGACATTTAATTCCCAGCAGCTGCGTTTCCAGTATTTACTTTGCAACGACTTGTTAGTTACACCTCTCACAGGTATTTGCATCAGAGCGTGTGGAATACTACGGCCAGCCCATAGGTCTGCTGGTGGCCACCAACCGCGGTGCAGCCTATGCCGGCAGGGCTGCTGTGAAGGTCACCTACGAGGACCAGCAGCCACCTGTGCTCACCATAGAAGAGGCACTCGCCAAACCCTTGCCCATGAGCCAGTTTCCTCCTGTTGTAGTTGGCGATGTCTCAGGTGAAACGGCATGCTTCTGAGCAGACAGAACAGGCTTCTCTTAAACATTCATGAGACAGTTGTTTGTCAAAAACTTTTAAGACTAAGAACCACGCTTTAGAAAAGATGGCATATGTGAAACCGGCACACTTTATTCAGGCTATTGCATTATTTTTCAGCTGGATTTGCTGCCTCCTCCCACATCATCGAGGGCGCCATGAGGAGGGGAGGACAGTTCCATTATCATATGGAGACACAGGTGAGCAGAACGGGGGATTCTTCTATCTCACTGATTCAATCTTCAGAAAATCATATTTTTAGTAGTAGGCAGATATACATAGTTATGATTTAATTAATATAGTCCTTTTTCTATCTATGTATCTATCTCAATGTCAATCATAGTATTGTGATTCGTCCACATTAGCTCTGGACCTCCCGATCTATCTATCTATCTGTGATGCCCGTTCTTGAGAGGAACTCCCCCAAGGGAAGGCTGCGATACAAGACTCCATTTACTATTCCTATTCTTGCATGTTTGTTTTTTCTATTCATTTTTCTTTTCTTTTTTACAGAGCTAGATAAAAATACGCAATGTTATGTAAACTTATGTTACATATTTGTGAAGTGTCAGTTCTCCGGACTGATACACACAGTACAGTATATGTGGAGTTATTAATCAGTAACCTTGTTGCACCTGGAAGGTGACTGTGGTGAACCCCACCGACAATGGCTTTGACGTGCACAGCGCCAGCCAGTGGCTGTCAGAAACCCAGCGAGCTATTAGCCAGGTGCTGGACATCCCTGATAACCAGTGAGTAATGGCAGGTATTCAGCACATGTGCAGATGCAGCAAGACACTATAGACATAAAGTGATGTATTTGCGCCTAATACGTACTTGATGCCTACTTAAAATCCAATCATTTACTTGCCCTTTTCGATTCCAGGGTTCACGTGAGCGCCAAACGTCTAGGTGGAGGTTTTGGTGGCAAGATTGACCAGTGCAACATTGTGTCAACTGCAACCGCTGTTGCTGCCTATAAGACACGGCGGCCAGTGCGTGTCCAGCTAGACCTCGCCGACAATATGACCATCGTGGGAGGTCGAGAGCCTTACCTCTGCACCTACAAGGCAGGCGTTCCTCCACATTGTTTATCTTGTAGGATCAGGAAAAAGAGCAAGACATAAAGTGGCAGGCTGAAAAATTTCTAACAAAGGTATAATAAACAAAGTGGATAGTTTTATTATGTTTGTAGGTCTGTGTGCCTGCCTCCCTCAACCCTCATGTCCTCCCCCAGGTTGGCTTTGATGATGCTGGGGTGCTGCAGGCGGTACAGGTGTTCCTCACGGCGGACTCTGGGTACTCGGGCGTGGATGTGAGCTGTCCAAGTGCAGTGGATGCCCTGCCATCCTGCTACTCCTGTCCTAACTGGGAGCTGCATCCACAGTTCATCCTCACCAACACACCTGTTACTACATGGTGCCGCAGTCCAGGTGAGTTAGTTCTCTCCAGCAAGTAGTCCAGGTCAGTTAGTTCTCTCCAGCAAGTAGCCCAGGTCAGTCAGTTCTCTCCAGCACGTAGCCCAGGTCAGTCAGTTCTCTCCAGCATGTAGCCCAGGTCAATTAGTTCTCTCTAGCACGTAGCCCAGGTCAATTAGTTCTCTCCAGCACGTATCCCAGGTCAGTCAGTTCTCTCCAGCACGTAGCCCAGGTCAGTCAGTTCTCACCAGCACGTAGCCCAGGTCAAGTAGTTATCTCCAGCACGTAGACCAGGTCAATTAGTTCTCTCCAGCACGTAGCCCAGGTCAGTTAGTTCTCTCCAGCAGGTAGCCCAGGTCAGTCAGTTCTCTCCAGCACGTAGCCCAGGTCAGTCAGTTCTCTCCAGCACGTAGCCCAGGTCAAGTAGTTATCTCCAGCACGTAGCCCAGGTCAATTAGTTCTCTCCAGCACGTAGCCCAGGTCAGTTAGTTCTCTCCACACGTAGCCCAGTCAGTTATTTTCTCCAGCAACGTAGCCCGGTCAGTCAGTTCTCTCCAGCACGTAGCCAGGTCAAGTAGTTATCTCCAGCACGTAGCCCAGGTCAGTTAGTTCTCTCCAGCACGTAGCCCAGGTCAGTTAGTTCTCTCCAGCACGTAGCCCAGGTCAGTCAGTTCTCTCCAGCACGTAGCCCAGGTCAGTCAGTTCTCTCCAGCACGTAGCCCAGGTCAGTCAGTTCTCTCCAGCATGTACCCAGGTCAGTCAATTCTCTCCAGCATGTAGCCCAGGTCATTAGTTCACTCCAGCACGTAGCCCAGGTCAATAGTTCTCTCCAGTACGTAGCCCAGGTCAGTTAGTTATCTCCAGCACGTAGCCCAGGTCATTAGTTCTCTCCAGCACGTAGCCCAGGTCAGTTTCCTCAGCACGTAGCCCAGGTCAGTTAGTTCTCTCCAGCACGTAGCCCAGGTCAGTCAGTTCTCTCCAGCACGTAGCACAGGTCAGTTATTTCTCTCCAGCACGTAGCCCAGGTCAGTCGTTATCTCCAGCATGTAGCCCAGGTCAGTCGCTCTCTCCAGCACGTAGCCCAGGTCAGTCAGTTCTCTCCAGCACGTAGCCCAGGTCAGTCAGTTCTCTCCAGCACGTAGCCCAGGTCAATTAGTTCTCTCCAGCACGTAGCCCAGGTCAGTTAGTTCTCTCCAGCACGTAGCCCAGGTCAGTCAGTTCTCTCCAGCACGTAGCCCAGGTCAGTCAGTTTTCTCCAGCACGTAGCCCAGGTCAGTCAGTTCTCTCCAGCATGTAGCCCAGGTCAGTCAGTTCTCTCCAGTACGTAACCCAGGTCAGTCAGTTCTCTCCAGCATGTAGCCCAGGTCAGTCAGTTCTCTCCAGTACGTAGCCCAGGTCAGTCAGTTCTCTCCAGCACGTAGCCCAGGTCAGTCAGTTCTCTCCAGCATGTAGCCCAGGTCAGTCAGTTCTCTCCAGCACGTAGCCCAGGTCAGTCAGTTCTCTCCAGCACGTAGCCCAGGTCAGTCAGTTCTCTCCAGCACGTAGCCCAGGTCAGTCAGTTCTCTCCAGCATGTAGCCCAGGTCAGTCAGTTCTCTCCAGCATGTAGCCCAGGTCAATTAGTTCTCTCCAGCACGTAGCCCAGGTCAATTAGTTCTCTCCAGCACGTAGCCCAGGTCAGTTAGTTATCTCCAGCACGTAGCCCAAGTCAATTAGTTCTCTCCAACACGTAGCCCAGGTCAGTTCCCCTCAGTACGTAGCCCAGGTCAGTTAATTCTCTCCAGCACGTAGCCCAGGTCAGTTAGTTATCTCCAGCACGTAGCCCAGGTCAGTTATTTCTCTCCAGCACGTAGCCCAGGTCAGTCAGTTCTCTCCAGCATGTAGCCCAGGTCAGTCAGTTCTCTCCAGCACGTAGCCCAGGTCAGTCAGTTCTCTCCAGCACGTAGCCCAGGTCAGTCAGTTCTCTCCAGCACGTAGCCCAGGTCAGTCAGTTCTCTCCAGCACGTAGCCCAGGTCAATTAGTTCTCTCCAGCACGTAGCCCGGGTCAGTTAGTTCTCTCCAGCACGTAGCCCAGGTCAGTCAGTTCTCTCCAGCACGTAGCCCAGGTCAGTCAGTTCTCTCCAGCACGTAGCCCAGGTCAGTCAGTTCTCTCCAGCACGTAACCCAGGTCAGTCAGTTCTCTCCAGCATGTAGCCCAGGTCAGTCAGTTCTCTCCAGCACGTAGCCCAGGTCAGTCAGTTCTCTCCAGCACGTAACCCAGGTCAGTTAGTTCTCTCCAGCACGTAGCCCAGGTCAGTCAGTTCTCTCCAGCACGTAGCCCAGGTCAGTCAGTTATCTCCAGCACGTAGCCCAGGTCAGTCAGTTCTCTGCAGCATGTAGCCCAGGTCAGTCGGTTCTCTCCAGCACGTAGCCCAGGTCAGTTAGTTCTCTCCAGCACGTTGCCCAGGTCAGTTCCCCTCAGCAGGGAGTCCATCTCGGTCCCGTAGAGTTGTTTAGCACCTCAACTTTTATCATGGAACCTACTTGACAGGAAATGCTACAGAGAAGAATGACAAATGAAAGTGAAAAATGTTATGGCTGCTTATGCAAATTGTACTTGCTGTGGGAAAGGAAGGCATTACAAGAACATGCCCAGGTGTGAAACAAGGCTATGTTTATGTGTAAGAGAGAGTGAGCTAGCTCTTTCAGTGTAGGATAAAGGGTGGAATGGTACATAAGGGGTTGAATGGAGGATAGGAGTAATTGGGTATGTGACATGTGTATGGACAGAGTATCCAAGGAGACATTACTACCACAACAACAGCCTGTGAGGATGTGATGCATGAAAGATGATGTTGGTTAGTAATATGATGAGCACATTCCTCTTGATATGGATTGACAGTGCCGAGTCTAGCCTTTTGGGCGTCTAATGCGAAATGCTGTTTGGGGGCCCTATTTTGTAAAACTATGGTGGGCGGATTCCAAGCCCTCTAAGGTGGTCCGGGAGCACGCCTTTAATATTTAAATACATCAATCTGGTGCACTTTAATAGGCAAAGAGACTAGATTCTAAAAATAAAGCAAATATGGCAGCCCCTTGGTGGCTTCGGGGGCCCTATGCAACCGCGTAGTTAGTAAGAAACGGCTCTGTGGATTGATGTGGAGTGTTTGTGTGGCGGGTCTTGATGTGGATCGAGTGTCTGTGATGCAGGTCTTGATGTGGCTTGATGATGTGTTTTTGATGCAGGCACGGTGGAGGGCGTCACCTTCATGGAGAACATCATGGAGCACGTGGCCGCAGAGCTTGGTGTTGACCCCCTGGCAGTGCGACAGAAGAACCTGCTCCCAGACGGTGGCATGAGGCGGATCAGCAAGCAAGTCCTTAAGATTCGCTCCCGCATGGCCGGCCAGGGTAAGGAGGTTCTGATGGTGATGATGAAGGTGTTGATGCTATACCTCACCTAAAAGATAATGAAAAGATGAAAAAAGGATAATAATAATAACTGTTTGTTGTCATTTGTTGAAGTATTTGTGGTTCCTTACATCCAGTATTAAGTTTTACAAGGATGGTACCGAAGATATACTAGTTATCAATTTTTTATTTATTTATTCAACAGATCTGCTGGATTTGCCAGATGAAATGAAGGTCCCCAGAAACCTCATCTCTGACATGATCTCCCAGATAATGACCTCGGCTGATGTAGAGCAACGCAAAGCAGACGTGGCACAGTCCAATCTGGTGGGTGAGAGTGGTAGTAATGTTCCCCAAGACTGATAGAAGTTTATTAAGTGGATAAAGGGATACAAAAAATGAGATGTAGGAAAGTTTTTACTGCTAGTAATCAGGGTAGAAGAAGAAGTAACGGATTTCAAGCTGGAAAAGCGTAGATTTAATAAGGAAATTGGAAAAAACTGGTTCACAAATAGGGTGATTGTAAATGATTGGAATGGACTCAGTCGTCAGGTGGTCAGTGCGGAATGAATAGGGTGCTTTAAAAGGAGGCTGGATAATTTCATGAATGAATGTGCAAGGTGGATGTAGGTAGTGTTAAATAACAGGAACTACCATGTGTAGGTCTCGCGGCCTCTTGTAGCTTCCTAATTTTCTTATGTTCTTATGTTCTGACAGGTAACTAGTATGGAGACCTTTACTGTATCATAAAGGCCATTTACTGTATGACATTCTTTAGCCTTGATAACAGCAGGAGATGCAACCTGAGAGAAAGATTGATAATTGTGTGAAATGTTTCTCAGGACAACCGGTGGAAGAAGCGCGGCCTGTCTGTGATGCCCATGCTGTGGCCGTACAGCGTGCCCCCCGTCTACCCCTTCAGTGTGATGGTGGCTGTCAACGCCCGGGACGGCTCTGTGTCCATCTCCCACGGCGGGGCAGAGATGGGCCAGGGGATCAACACTAAGGTGTGTGTGTGTGTGTATACGTAGGCTATCTAGTTGTGATATACGGGAAATGAAATATAGTTCTCGTGTGGTCCCGTCTGCTTTATCTCATTTGGTCATCTTTAACTTTAATCTCTGACATTACTTTTGGCATTTACTTTTTCATTGTCCAGGTTATTCTACATATCAATACAATTGTGTTGATAAGGAAAACTACTTTTTAATATTCATGAAATATCAGATAAGTTTCTTTTCGGTGTCCACGTGTGGCTCCTATTATGTAGTAATGTATGCATGAAATCATGGTTATTGTGTGTGCCGTGCCAGGTGGCCCAGGTGGCAGCCTATGAGCTGGGCATCCCCATGGACCTCATCAGCTTTGTGCCCAGCAATGTCCACAGCAACCCCAACTCCTCTGTGACTGGCGGCTCCCTCGGCTCAGATGTCTGTTCTTATGTACGTATGCCTGTCTGATGGGGGTCCAATTATGTACTCTGATCTATAGTTTGCTTGATCTTTAGTTTGCTTAAGTCTGCATGAATTGAAAAAAAAACCTAAAGTATGGGATAATCAAGAATTTTAACCACCATACCATAGACATGTTCCTGACATGTTGCTGCTGTTAGAAAAATACAACATGAAGGCAAAGTATAACTTGTAAGGCAAAACTCTTGATTGACAATGTATTACTACTAACTTAGCTGTCATCATGGGTTTTTCATTGCATCTCTCTTTGTAATAGAATCTAAACAGGATGCAACCACATATGATTGTATAAATGATGCATGTGTATGCTGACATCATGGTTGCTGCTTTCCCCAGTGTGTTGGAGAGGCATGCAAGAGGATACGCAGCCGTCTAGACACCCACCAAGGGCAGGCCGGTCTTGTGGATCCTTCGTGGCGAGACTTGGTCTACTCTGCCTTCTCTGCCGGGGTTGACATCTCTGAGAGATATGCGTATGGCACTTACTCCATCTCTTTCACTTAAGAATTGATTATCCATAATTTCACATCTCAAATTGTCGTCACAGTAATTTTCAAAGCACCTTTTAAGTGCGAAACCCTTTTTTCTGTTACATGAAAAATATATCAAGAATTGAATATCTAAGTTTAGGATCTGAAATAACTTTGTAAATGAAATTTCACAAGGAACGGGGCTGACGAGGTGAAGAGTTATGCAGTGTTTGGCGTGGCCTGCACGGAGGTGGAGCTTGATGTTCTCACGGGACAATTCATAGTAAGTTATTGTCACAGACTACCGATACATATGTAATTACATTTATAAAATACCTGACAGGATTCCTAATAAGAGGTAGTTCCTTGATTGCAATGTCTAGTGTGTCTAAGCTATGTCTAAGCTAAGACAGTGCAACACTGTTAATCATTTGCTTCTGAAGTTATAATAATATTGAACTGAGATTGATATTCAAGGTGATTGTCAGCTACACCCTTAACAATGAGTACCTCTGCCTCAGGTGTTGCGCTCAGACATACTGGAGGACGCAGGACGATCCCTCAGCCCTCTGGTGGACATAGGACAGGTTGAAGGAGGGTTTGTGATGGGTCAGGGGCTCCTTACCACCGAGAAAGTTGCATTTGACTCCACCACCGGCAAGAGACTGACTGACAGTGTCTGGGTGAGTGTTTTTGCAACACTAAGATTCAATTAGAGAAAGGGTGAAAGGTTTTATAGCAGGTCATCGTAAGAAGTGATGCACGTGAGGTTGTGTGGTGCTTACAGACACCATCATTGCGTTTATATTGTTTTGAAGGTACTGTTGAATTTCTGATCTTTTTTCCTTGACAGACCTACCACCCACCGATGGCCCTGGATATCCCAGCAGACCTGCGTGTGTCCCTGCTGCAGGATGCCCCCAACCCTCTGGGCGTGCAGTCCTCCAAGGGTTAGTTTGATCTTCATTGTAATACATGGTTGTTCAATCATGTATAGACAGATGATTAAAACACTAAATGGCTTACATAAATGAATGCACGTATGGAGCGTTATAAGTTTGCTATATATTGTGCAATGGTTTTTGTTGATATATTTTGCAGTGACTTCGGAGCCTCCCCTCTGCCTGTCCTTCTCTGTGGTGATGGCGCTGCGACAGGCAGTGACCAGCGCCAGGCAGGACGCAGGCACCACCGGCTGGTTTCAGATGGGTGAGCATCAAGTATTTGCTATTGCCTTTACTTTGTTAGCTGACATGTATCCTGGTTTTAAGTCCCATGAAAAGCCCTATATGTAGCTACTTCAAAGGTTCAGACTGAAGAAGAATATCAGACAAGCTTGATAACTTAGTGGAATGGGTCACTTGCTCTTGCTACATCCATCTACACAGCCACACACCCGTTTGCTTGGTAGTCTGACCGTGCAAAGGGTTGACGTAAGGGTGATGATAAAAAAAAATCACATTCCTAGATCCCTTCCTGAAGTGTATGAAGGTACATTATATCAATATACAATATACCATTTGTCCTAGATGTAGGACAAAAATCCTAAACTATATATAACAATTCCATTGTTATTTACATTTTATATTATTAATCAGTGAGCTAAGGAGAGGTATTTCTGATGTAGGTAAGCTACAGCTTCTAATATAAATATAAATTCTAGATGCTCCGCTCACCACTGAGAGGCTGCAGCAGCTGTGTCTGGTGGCTGCTGGGCGGCTCACCCTCTCCTAGGAGTGCCTACCTCAACCACCACCACCACCACCACCAGCGGCAGGGGCTGTGTGGCGCAGGTATACCACCATACAACTGAGGGACAACTCATAAGTATTCCTTCTTATAAATAAATTCCATTGTTATTTACATTTATATTTCTACAACCAATTATGTGGTCAGATACATAACAGTTTCAAGGCTCAGTATAGTGGAGTGGTTACTGCACCATAAACTGAAATTTTGCTGATGAAAACTGTCTCCAAACAAAATTGTGTTGTTTTTATCGCATATTTGAAGTAAAATATATAATTGCCCATATGACATGAACACTACTGGTCCAGTTTTCCCCAGTGAATAATTATCAGGGTGCTTTAGTTGTATCTCGCCACTGCACTAATGTCGCCAGGCGTCATATATTATGAATTTTAGTATCGCTACAGACTTGTATGTGCCATTGAAGAGGCATGCATAGTAGTTTATATTATGTACGTGTCTTCAGTGGCACGTACAAGTATGTAGTGATGCACAAATTCGCAATATATGACGCCCGGCGACATTAGTGCAGAGACGAATATAGTGTTGTGACGGTAATACATGATGATCTACTTTTCACATGAGTCCCTATTACCTCGTTATAAGACATTATGGTTCCATTTTGACAAAGCTGATTAATTTAACCACTAAGGAGTCATTGGCCTGGAGAAATAGTTTACAGTAACAAAGGAAAAAGAGACAGCTGTATAACAGCTGTGAGGAAAAATTAATTAATTTATAGAATACTTATTACTTTGGTATGTTGAATGATTTTGTTGTTGCATAATGGACATTGGTATTCCTGTTTCTGTTTACTGATTGTTGAGTCGCCAGAAATAATCATGCATGACAACTGGATATTATGCATAGATGATGATGGTGCCAGTGGAGAAAAGAGCGCCACTATGTGCCATTGTTGGCACATAGCTGGATGCTGGATGTCATGATTTTTCTAGGGTTTATTGTTTTTCCTCATGAAATATTTTTCCTTTGATAACTACTTAGTACATTTAGCTTCTTGCAGTGTATAAACAACCTGATTAATCTACAATACTGAACGGAGCTTATATATGGGATTTATCCACACTGTTAATTTATGTATTCTTCATGACATGGTGAAATGTATAACAAATTTATGGTGCTAATATTAAACATAAGCAATATAAAAAGCACTTTCATACCATTATCGCAAGACCTGTGGAGTATGTGTATGTTAGCA
>JACEEZ010023810.1:12500-40000 GCA_016584305.1 Chionoecetes opilio | reverse complement strand
GTTTATTTACTGCATTTTTTCTCGGAATTTTTTGGAAAAATTCATGAAGTATCACAGCAGCTACATGACAAACACGCAGACCTAGGAAAAGCAGTCAAGCTCATTTAATCACTCAGCGAAGATTTTGCTGATATGCGAAACTCCAACTTGATCAAGCAGTACTCTGAGAAGGTTAGTGAATTCCGTAATAAATGCTGCATTTCACCATTAATGACTAGATATCGGAGAAGAAAACCTGGACAACTTGATGAATTCATCTTGCTGGAAACACCCGTTCAAAGATCTGACTCAAGGCACGTGCATCACATCAGCATCATGTATGAAGTATCAGACTGTTTGACTAGCGAATTAGACCGTCGTTTTTTCAAACACTCATGTGCAATTTTCTGTGGTATTTCAGCTCTCTGTCTGGAAAGACAGACATTCTTGTCTGAAGAAAATGTGAAGGCATTTGCAGTTGCATACTCAGTCAATCAAAGTGATTTAAAACATGAGATACCTCTAGCGACAAAATTAATCATGAAAGAACCTGAACAACCTACATCCATCGCACACTTCCTGTCATTTCTATGTCCCTACAAGGCTGCATTGGACTGTTTGTACAAGTCTGTGTTGACATCCGTAACTCTCCCTGTTACTCTCCCTGATGTTGGTAGAAAAAGCCATGGTAATAGATACACCATACACAATGTATCGCTGAAAAGATCAGAAGGTGAAAAAGATCTTGGAGTGAGGGTGAGCCCAGACCTCCGACCTAGGAAACAATGTATTGAGGCTAGAAATAGAGCTAATAGAGTGTTAGGATTCATTACCAGAAGTGTTAAAAGTATTTTTTTTTTTTTTTTTTTTACATTTGTGCCTATAGCGCCTGTAGGCAGTGGTGACCCAGGGCTCGGATGGTAGGCTCTGGAGGTTCACTTGAGGGCTGTGATGATGGTTGGTCCTCGCCCGTGGTGGCGCAGGTAGGATTGTTATAGTGACGCCTGTGACTAGAGGCTCATGCCGCCCCCCTGTGTCCTCCGATGCACTCGCAATCGAAGGTAGAGTTGATGAGCAGGGCATGTGGGTGTTCTTAGGCCACTCGACGGTGCAGAAAGGTTTTGGGTTTCTTCGGGGATCGAACTCGTCACCGAGAACGCCAGTCGGAGACGCTAACCACTCCGCTACCGCCTCCCCAAAATAAATGCAGAAGTCATTACAAAGCTTTATCTGGCTCTAGTCAGACCTCACCTAGACAATGCAGTTCAGTTTTGGTCTCCATATTACAGGACAGACATAGTCTTGTTATAATCAGTGCAGAGAAGGATGACCAAAATTATTCAAGGGATGCATAACTTTTGTTATGAGAAGAGATTGAAGCTATTAAAGTTACACTCACTCGAAAGACGCAGAGTAAGGGGCGATCTGATAGAAGTTTTTAAGTGGATAAAGTGATTTAATAAAGGAGAGGTAGGAAAAGTTCTTACGGCTATTAACTAGGGTAGAACAAGAAGTAACGGATTCAAGCTGGAAAAGCGTAATTTAAAAAAGAAATAGGGAAACACTGGTTCACAAATAGGGTGGTGAATGATTGGCATGGACTCGGTAGACAGGTAGTTAGTGCGGAGTCATTAGGGAACTTTAAAGGGGGCTGGATAGGTTCATGGATGGGGATGAAAGGTAGATGTAGGTAGTGTTAGGTAACAGAAACTATCACGTGTAGGCCTCACGGCCTCTTGTAGCTTCCTTTATTTTCTTATGTTCTTCTTATGTTCTGTTACCAGCGCTTCATGTGAGAGAAGCTTTTCAAATATTCAATTGGTGAAAACATTTCTCAGAAATTCTATGATAAGTGACAGACTGAGTAACATCGCACTATTATTGATTGAAAGTGCACTCGCTGAGGGAAGGGATTGAGATGGCCTTGTTGATGAATTTGACAGTCGGCATGGTAATCGTATAAATAGCATTAAGCTGCACTAAATATATTGCTGCCCAATGAAAACCGTATCATCAGCATTGTCTCTAATGTTCACCATTTGGATGCCCATGTCTGAAAACCATAGCTATTCGTCTACAGTATATTCCACGTATGAGGTTATAGGTACTACATATCAGACATTTCTGTTGATATGCATTGTAAAAAACTGCCATATTTTTTGCATTTTAATTGTTCAGTAAGTTTGCTATTATGCTTATTGGTTAGCACCTTTTTATTCAATAAAACGTACCTGCGAGCATGAATTTTCAAATTTCCAGCTATGATTATTATACTCACCAAGCAGAGAAAATGGATCTGAGACTCTCAGATGAACTTTCAAATTCAAATTCAAATTCAAATAGGTTTATTGGCCATATATCACATAAGTTTATATTATACAATATGAATTGCTTGCCTGGAACCCACTAAATGTAAACATTTTTGGCAGGCCCCACAAGTGAATATTCATATGGTTGCCCTACAATAAATATATTGAAAGAATATAACTATTTAATAAAGTCAAAGTATTTTTATTATATGATCAAATAAATGTGCGTATTAGTTGCATAACACCTAACATCGCGCAGGTACCTCACATAGCCAAACACCACGGATAACCAAACACCACGGATAATAACCAACACCACACATAACCAGCACCACACACAACCAACACCACACACAACCAACACCACACACAACCAACACCACACACACAACACCACACAACCAACACCACACAACAACCAACCACCACACACAAACCAACACCACACACAACCAACACCACACAAAACCAACACCACACAAACCAACACCAACACAACCAACACCACACAAACCAAACACCACACACTACAACAACCACACACACACCAACACCACACACAACCAACCACACATAACCAACACAACACAACCAACACCACACACAACCAACACCACACACAACCAACACCACACACAACCAACACCACACATAACCAACACCACACATACCACACACACACAACCAACACCACACATAACCCACACCATAACCAACACTACACAAACCAACACCACACACAACCAACCCACACATAACCAACACTACACACAACCAACACCACACATAACCAACACCACACATAACCCAACACTACACACAACCAACACCACACAAACCAACACCACACATAACCAACACACACACAACCAAACACACAAAACACACCACACAAACCAACACCACACATAACCAACACTACACACAACCAACACCACACACAACCAACACCACACACAATCAACACCACACATAACCAACACCACACAAACCAACACCACACATAACCAACACCACACACAAACCAACACACACACAACACCACACAACCAACACCACAACCAACACACACACACAACACACACAACCACACAACAACAACACCACCAACAACACCAACCAACCACACCAACACACAACCAACACCACACCACACACACCAACACCACAACAACACCCAAAACACCACACATAACCAACACCACACACAAACCAACACCACACACAACCAACACACCACACACAACCAACACCACACATAACCACACCACACCACATAACCAACACCACACATAACCAACACCACACAAACCAACACCACACATAACCAACACCACACACAACCAACACCACACATACACCAACACCACACACAACCAACACCACACCAACAAACCACACACACCACAACACCACACATAACCAACACCACACAAACCAACACCACACAAACCAACACCACACAAACCAACACCCACACCATAAACCAACACCAACACAACAAACCAACACCACACCAACCAACACCACACACAACCACACACAACCACACACACACCAACACCAACAACCAACACACAAACCAACACACCACCCATAACCAACACCACACACAACCACACCACCACACCACATAACCAACACCACACACAACCAACACACACACAACCCAAACACACACAACACCACACAACCAAACCACACACAACCAACCACAACACACACCAACACCCACACAACCACACCACACAACCAACACCACACAACCAACACAACACACCAACACCACCATAAACCAACACCACACATAACCAACACCACACACAACCAACACCACACAACCAACACCACACACAACCAACACCACACACAACCAACACCACACACAACCAACACCACACACAACCAACACCACACATAACCAACACCACACATAACCAACACCATTGACCTAACCTAGTTAAATACCATTTCTCAAACATCAAACAACTCATATGATCAAATACCACACAATACCAAATCACACATGACCAAACACCACACATAACTAAACATATATGCAAAACATAAAACTTGTAACGCTTACCCCTAAACTTGTTGCATACAATATTTTATTATAGTAAGCATATATATGACTATTGCATTCAATATAACTTTATTAGATGTTTCTTTGTATTGATTTTAAATGTGTTTTTATCAATAATGTTTTTAATGTTGTCAGGAAGTTCGTTATATTCAATGCATCCGTAGTAGACTACAAATCTCTTCTGAGCTTCTAGGTTGGGAAAAGGCGGTCTTGAGTCTGCATCTATTCCTAGTGTTTATGTTGTGTAAGTAGTCGTCGTCGTGGTCGTGGTCGTGGTCGTGGTAGTAGTGGTAGTAGTGGTAGTAGTGGTAGTAGTGGTTTGTAAGATGGTGAAAGAGTAAGAAGAGAAGGATGAAATGTTTTTTTTGTGTGTGTGATAAAAAAGTGCCGTATATTAAATTTACACACACACACAGACACACACCTTCACCCCCCCCCCCACTAACCCACTAACCCCCCCTACCACCACCAACACCACTAACACCTCTCCTCTATCTCTTCCAGTCGAATCTCACCTCAAACTGCACGAAGAAATCAACAGCGGATCCGCAGATAACATTGATAAGGAGTTCCGTCGCCACACCACAGCCCCCCCAACCTCCACCCCAGCCCCCCACTATGGCCACACCTAGGAATCAGACCACTCCAGGGGCCCGGGGGCCTCTGATCAACTTGGGAACATTGATACTGTCCTAAAGCCCCTTCCAGAGGCCCACCCATGAAACCATCGACCCGGGAAACCCCGAACTGGGGTGGAGGACGAAAAACCGGGTACAAGTAGGGGTTTTCAGCCGGGCCGGGGGGGGAGAACCGGGGCCTGCGGGGGGAAATACGAGCCCCAGAATCCCATCTCCCCCCACACTCAAAAAAGGGCCGAAGGGGGAAAAGCATTTTCGGGAGAGGCAGAAACGGTGGGTATATCCCCCGACTAAGTCATACCCCTTAACAATGGTTGTTGGGAGCATGGTAACCCGGGGTATGGAATGGGTACGGGGCAGGGGCATCCCCATCCCCCTCAAACGTTTTCAATCAAACGCTTTCATTAAAGATTGAAGAAGATTTAATGTTTTTCCATCAACTTCAGTGTATGAATTGAAGTAAACACTTATTTGTAATGAATTTCGATACTGTTGACAAAAATTTAAAATATTTTGGAAAGTATAAGAAAACTGAGCTTTTTTTAATTGTCTCGTATAAATGCTTAACCCCTTCACACCGAGATTTTCCTTTTTCTTAAAAAATTGTATTTGTCGGCCAAAAAAATTACAAAAAAGTCACTGAATATACCAAATTATTTAAAGTTAGGGGACGAGGATATAAACGGGTCATGGAAAAAAATATTGCTTATAGTCACAAAAATTGCCCAAATGGACCCAAATTACAATGAAAAAAACATTTGGGTTTCGATGGGTGGCTGAGGGGGCGGGGAAACTCACCCCCCCCCTGAGTGCGGGCTCCCGGGGCGGGGCATCCATTAGTACGACGTCTACAGTAAAACACGTCGGGCCGTGGGAAATAGGGGGGGCCTTGGGTCTCCCCAGGCCGTTAAAACCCCCCTGCCCCCCCGGGCCCGGGCTTTTTAAGGTCCCCCCGGGGGCACCCCCTTGACGGCCCCGCCCGTCAGCCTAGCCAATTTAAAAAACCTTTTCCCCAACCACCTGTAGCCGGGATGGGGGTCCCTAATGCCCTGTGGGATGCGGCAATGCCCGGGGGCCTATCGGGGCAAACCCACAGGGGATTTTAATGTGTTTAAAAGGCTTGGGCAGAACCCACGCTATAAGGACGGGGGCAAAAGGGCTTCCAGACAAAATGTTTGGCTTTTTTTAAAAGCTTCAGCGGCTTTTTATAATGTAAAGGGCATTTTTTTGCTTTCAAGGCTTTTTATAATGCTAAACGCATTTTATAATGCTTCAGGGCTTTATTTAATGTTAAAAGGCTTTTTTAATGAATTTTGTTTCAACGGCATTTTTAAGTTTTCCAACGGATTTTATAATGTTTCAAGGGCTTTTTTATAATGCTTCAGCGCTTTTTTAATGCTTACGGCATTTTTTCTTAGGGGGCATTTTTAATGCTTCAAGGCATTTAAAATGCTTCAAGGGTTTTTATAATGCTTAAAGGCATTTTAATGCTTCAACGGCTTTTTAAAAATGCTTAACGGCATTTTATAAGTTTTAAAACGGCTTTATTTAATGCTTCAAGGGCCCTTTTTAAATGCTAAGGCATTTTATAATGCTTCACGGCTTATAATGTTTTTTTAAAAAACCGGCTTTTATAACTTCAGCGGCTTTATTTTAATGCTTCAACGGCATTTTTAATGCTTAAACGGCTTTTTATAATGCTTCAAGGGCTTTTTTAATGCTCAGGGATTTTAAAAAATTTCAACGGGCTTTTTATAATGCTTCACGGATTTTTAATGTTTAAACGGATTTTATAATGTTTCAGCGGCATTTTTAAATGCTTAAAACGGCTTTTTATAAGTTTAAAGGGGCAAACCAACCAAAACCAACCAAAACCAAAAAAAAAAAAACCAAAAAACCAAAAAAAAAAAAAAAAAACCAAAAAACCAACCAAAAAACCCAAAACCAACCCAAACAAACCAAAAAAAAAAAAAACCCATTATTAATGCTTCAACGGCTTTTTATTGTTTCAAGGGCATTTTTAATGCTTCAACGGTTTTTAAATGCTTCACGGCATTTTAATGCTTCAAGGCATTTTAAATCTTAAAGCTTTTTAAAATGTTCAACGGCATTTTTAATGTTTTTCAAGGCATTTTTAATGTTAAAAGGGCATTTTATAAGTTAAACGGCTTTTTTTTAATGCTTCAACGGCTTTTTTAAATGTTAAAGGATTTTTAATGTTTCGGGCTTTTAATGCTTCAGGGCTTTTTATAATGCTCAACGGCATTTTTAATCTTCAAGGTTTTTTTAAATGTTTGGGGCTTTTTATAAGCTTCACGGCATTTTATAATGCTTAAACGCATTTATAATGCCCAACGGCATTTTATAATTTTACGGCATTTTATAATGCTTCAACGGAATTTATAAGCTTCAAGGGCATTTTATAAGCTTCAGGGCTTTTTTATAAGCTTAACGGCTTTTTAATGCTTGAACGGCATTTTAAAAGTTTAAACGGCATTTTTAATGTTTTTCCGGCTTTTTAAATGCTTCAACGGCATTTTTATAATGCCAGCGGATATTTAATGAAAAGGGGATTTTATAATGCTTCAACGGTTTTTATAATCAAAACGGCTTTTTTTAAAGCTTAACGGCATTTTATAATGTTTTCAGCGGCATTTTTTAAATGCTTCAACGGCTTTTTTTAAAATGCTTCACCATTTTTATAATGTTTTAAAACGGCATTTTTAAATGCTTAAAACGGCTTTTTATAATGCTTCACGGCATTTTTAAATTTTCAACGGTTTTTTATAATGCTTCAGGGGGCATTTTTAATTTTTTAAACGGCTTTTTAAACTTCAGGGGCTTTTATTTAATGCTCAAGGGCATTTTATAAGCCAACGGCATTTTATAATGCTTCAATGTTTTTAAAATGCTTCAACGGCATTTTTAAAATGTTTTCCGGCATTTTATAATGCTTCACGGATTTTTAATGCTTCAAGGGCTTTTATATCTTAAAGCATTTTTATGCTTCAACGGCATTTTTAATGTTTCAACGGCATTTTATATGCTTCAATTCATTTTATAATCCTTAAAACGGCATTTTTTAATGTTTTTAAAGGGCTTTTATGAGCTTCAACGGCATTTTATAATGCTTCAAGGGCATTTTTAAGGCTTCACGGATTTTTAAAGCTTAAAAGGGCATTTTTAAAATGCTTAAAACGGCATTTTATAATGCTTAAAAGCTTTTTATAATGTTCAAGGATTTTTAAGCTTTTCAACCATTTTAAGGGCTAACAGCATTTATAACCCCAAAGGCCCATTTTAATGCCAAGGCATTTTAAAGTTAGTGGCAAAAATGCCGCCAATAAGTTAAACCAATAAGGTCAAAAGGAGATGCAGGAGCCGCCCAAACAGGGTGGAGAGCGGCCGTAAACCCCCAAAGATGGCGGGCCGCAGGAAGGAGGTGGCCCCAAAAAGATGGCAGCCGTCGGGAAAAGGCAGAGTGGGCCACCAAGATGGCACCCGTCAGGAAGGGGGGGCAGAGTTGGCCCCAAAGATGGCAGCCGTCAGGAAGGAGGTGGCACCAAGATGGCAGCCGTAGGAAGCAGAGGGGCCCAAGAGGACCGTAGGAAGGGGCAGAGTGGCACAAATGGCACCCGTCAGGAAGGCAGGTGGCACCAAGATGGCACCCGTCAGGAAGGCAGAGGGGCACCAAGATGGCAGCCGTCAGGAAGGCAGAGTGGCAAAAAGATGGCACCTCGGGAAAGGGCAGAGTGGCACCAAGAGGGCAGCGTCAGGAAGGCAGAGGGGGCACCAAGAGGGCACCCGTCGGGAAGGAGATGGCACCAAGATGGCAGCCGTCAGGAAGGCAGAGTGGCACCAAGATGGAGCCGTCAGAAGGCGAGTGGCACAAGAGGGCAGCCGTCAGGAAGGCAGGTGGCACCAAGATGGCAGCCGTCAGAAGGCAATGGCACCAAAGATGGCAGCCGAAAGGAAGGAGAGTGGCACCAAGATGGCAGCCGCAGGAAGGCAGAGTGCACCAAGATGGCACCCTGGGAAAGGCAGAGTGGCACCAAGATGGCAGCCTCAGGAAGAAGTGGCACCAAGATGGCAGCCCGTAGGAAGCAGAGGGGCACCAAGATGGCACCGTCAGGAAGGAAAGGTGGCACCAAGAGGCGGCCCGTCGGGAAGGCAGGGTGGCACCAAGTGGAGCCGTCAGAAGGCAGAGTGGCACCAAGATGGCGGCCGTCGGGAAAGGGCGAGGGGGCACCAAGGGCAGCCGACAGGAAGGCAGAGTGGCACCAGATGGCAGCCGTCAGGAAAGCGATGCCCCAAAGATGGCGGCCGTGGGAAGGAGAGTGGAAAAAGAGGCGGCCGTCGGGAAAGGGGCAGAGGGCACCAGATGGCAGCCGTCAGGAAGGCAGAGGGCCCCAAAGATGGGGGGGCCGTCGGGAAAGGGCAGAGTGGCCCCAAGATGGCACCCTCGGGAAAGCAGAGTGGCCCCAAATGGCGGCCGTCAGGAAGCAGAGTGGTACCAAGATGGGGGCCCCGGGGAGGAAAGAGGGGCCCCAAAGATACGGCCTCGGGAAAAGCAGAGTCCCCAAGATGGCGGCCGTCGGGAAAGGCAAGGGGGCACCAAGATGGCGGCCGTCGGGAAAAGGCAGAGTGGCCCCAAGATGGCGGCCGTCAGGAAGGCAGAGTGGCACCCAAGATGGCGGCCGTCAGGAAGGCAGAGTGGCACCAGGTGTTCCCCCTTTTGCCTTAAGGAGCCAGCACTCCTCAACAAGCGGGGCTGTTTTTGTTTTTTTTACATTTATGCCTATGCCTATTGGGCGTGCCTTCAAAGGGGTGGTGGAGGCCCGGGGGCACATTTGAGGGGTGGAGGGTTTGGCCCTCCCCCGTGGGGGCGGGGCAGGGTTTGTTAGTGACGCCTGTGATTAAGGCTCATGCCCCCCCCCTAGTCCTCCGATGCACTCGCAACCAAAGGGGGGAGTTAATGGGCAGCATGGGGGTGTTCTTAGGCCACTCGACGGTACAGAAAGATTTTATGTAGATTTAGGGTCTCACCGAGATGAACTCGGGTCACCGAGAACCCCACTGGAGACGCTAACCACTCTGCCCCCGCCTCCCCATTTGGAGCAGGTGTTGAAATACATTCACTCTTTGGCAAAGACTCCCCTTTTGACTTTATGTATTGTTATTGTGTCAGCTATAGGGATTGAGTCATTTTTAGTGCACCTTGCTCATTAAACTTTTTGTCCAGTGAATGGGTTGCACCTTCTGTGACCCCCTGTTTTTGGTATTACCAAATAGGGGTTTATATTTGTACTGTATAACAGTAAAAAGGTTCCGGAAGCTGTTCCTATACAAATATTAGAAAAGGAAGATTTTGTGGCGGTGTGTGTAATGCGTCCCGGGCAGGTGGGGTTAGCCAGGCAGGAAATCCCCCGGGCCCCCTCAGCGTAAATTAGGAGTCTGTCCCAAGAGCATCCGGGGGGGGGTAGAACTCATGCCGCAAATTTTAAATGTGAACGCCGCAAAAAGAATTGGGAAATTTATATCCCACGTTGACCCAAAAGACAGAGGTCGGCCACCCAGAATTTGAGAGTAGCCCCGTTTCTTTAAGCTTGGCAGGGACAGTGTGATGGGGCCCCAGTGTACTTTTGAATGCAAATTATGAGCAATACAAGTTACTAAAACAAAAATTCATCCCAATATTTTCCTAAGACCCCGGACCCAGGTCACATACACTATTGTACTGCGGGTTTTTATGCCATTTCATCTCTTATTTTTTTTAAAGGGTAATTTTGGACATTTTTTAGTAGGTGGCAGGAGGCGCACAAATTCTTGAAAGCCGCAGTTTCCCCCCCGTGTCATAAGACAATGTGGGGAAAAACGACGTTTTAACCCCCTTTAACCCAGAACGTTTTTTCATTTTTAATTTGGGTACCATTAAGGGGGTTTTTGTAAAAAAAGCATATTTTTTGATAGGCCTGTTTAGTATAAACGTCGATTAAAATATTTTTGGTTTTTTAAATTTTTTTTTCGAATTTTATGGGTAACAAAAGACAACTTTATAAGCAAAGGGACGCCTTAGTACAAAAGGTAGTATAGGAAAACAATACAGCGGTAATAGTAGTCATAGTTATTCTAGATAAATAAAGATACCCCGGGGGTAATGCATAAAAAGTTTAACCCAAACCGTGGGTCAGTCCCTGAACCCCACCTTTGTTTCATTGGCAGCACCCAGTCACCCGCAACGACACGCTAACTACAAACACACAATCATGATAGCAATAATAATAGTGGGTAATAAATGAAGGGTTTAAATCAGTGCTATTTAACCCTGAGCCTCGATTTTAAACTGACAGCAGACAAATTGCAACAGCAGGGAGGCCACTGATTTTTTTTAAATTGAAGGAAAAAGGGTTTGTTTCTGGGTTTTAAAATAAGAATATTAGGGGGATTTCTTGTTTTATGAGGAAAAAGCATTTTCTGTGGAATTTCCCAAAAGGTATGTTTATTTTGTCTTGTTAATTTTAGTTTTGACCCTGTTTACTATAAAAAAAAAATAGGTAACTTTAAATTTTAAAATGGTGAAACTGCCTTTTCCCACCTATTATTTTTGAGAATGATTAGTAGATTTTCAATTTCAAGAGCCTGAGACTTAGAGATTAAAAAAAATTGGGTTTTTTTTTACGGAATCACGACTTGACGACATCAAAAAAGGGTTGAGAGCATTGATTTAAAAGAAGAAGAGTATTTTATATTTCTTTGAATGAATACATGTGTGTTTTGTGTGTGTGTGGTGGTGTTGTGTGTGTTGTTGTGTGTGTGGTTTTGTTGTGGGGTGTGTGTGTTATATATAATATTGCTTTGAATGAATATTGGGGTGTGTTTTGTGGTGTGTGGGTTGTGTGTGTTTTTGCTTCGAAAGAATCGTGTGTGTGTTTTGTGTGGTGTGTTATATTGCTTTGAATGAAACATGTGTGTGTGTGTGTGTGGTGTGTGTGTGTGGTGTGTGTGTGTGTGTTGGTGTGTGTGTGGGGTGTGTGTGTAATTTCTTTTAATGAATACAGGTTTTGTGTGTGTGTTGTTTTGTGGTGGTGTGTGTGGGTGGTGTGTGTGTGTGTGTAATGTTTTTAAAAAACATGTGTGTGTGGTGGTGTTGGTGGTGTGGTGTGTGTGGTGTGTGTGTTATTTCTTTGAAGAAAACATGTGTGTGTGTGTGGGGTGTGTGTGTGTGGTGTTGGGGTGTATATTGTTTTGAATGAATACTGTTTTGTGTGTGGTGTGTTTGGGGTGGTGTGTGTGTGTGGTGTGTGTGTGTGGTGGTGTGTGTGTGTGTGGTAATTGTTTTAATGAAACAGGTGGGGGTGTGTGTGTGTGTGTATTTCTTTGAATGAAAACATGTGTGTGTGTGTTTGGGGGTTGTGTGTGTGTGGTGGTGTTGTGTGTGGTGTGTGTGTGGGGTGCGTGTGCGTGTGCGTGTTTAAATTTTAATAATATATTATATATATATTATAATATTTTTAATAATATTTTTTTTTTTTGTTTTAAAAACTATTTTTTTTTTTTTTTATATAATTATAATATATATAATATATATAAATTAAAATATATATAATATTAATATATATATAATTGCTTTTAAGAACTCTGTGTGTGTTTTTTGTGGTTTTGTGTATGGGTTTGTGTGTGGTGTGTGTGGTTGTGTGTGGGTGTGTTGTGTGTGTGTTGTGTGATATATTGCTTCGAAAGAATCTGTGTGTGTGTTTTGTTGTGTGTGTGTGGTGTGTGTGTATATTGCGTGAATGAACTCATGTGTGGTTGTGTGTGTTTTTTGGTGTGTGTGTGTGTGTGGTGGGTGTTTTGTGGGGGTTGTGTGTATTGCTTGAAAGAACTTAATGGTTTTGTTTTTGTGTGTGGTGTGTGTGTGTGTGTGATATTGCTTTGAAAGAACTCATTTGTGGGTGTGTGTGTGTGGGGGTGGGGGTTTGTGTGTTTTGTGTGTGTGTTTTGTGTGTGTATAGCTTTGAATGAAAACATGTGTGTGGGGGTGTGTGGGGTGTGTGTGTGTGTGTGTGTGTGTGTGGGTTGTGTGTGGGTGTGTGGGTGTGTTTGTTGTGTGGAATATATTTCTTTTAAAGAACTCAGTGTGTGTTTTTTTTTTTGTGTGTTGGTTGGTGGGGTTTTTGTGTGTGTGGTTTTGTGTGTGTGTGGTGTTGTGGGGTTTTTATATATATTTTTGAATGAACTCATGTTGTGTGTTTTTGTTGTGTGTGGGTGGTGTGTGTGTTATTGATTGCTTTGAAGAAATTCATTGTTGTGTGTGTGTGTGTTTTGTGTTGTGTGTGTGTTGTGTGTGGTTTTGTGTGTGTTTTGGGTTTGTGTGTGTGTGTGTGTGTGTTGTGGTGTGGTGGTAAGGAAAAGGGAAAAAATACCCAAAAAAAACAGAAATTTTAAAATCGATTTACCCTTTCGGCGAACTGGTGGTGGTGTGTGATGGTGATATGCATAAACCCCCGCGCACACACACACTCCGCCCCCCAAAGAAATCCAGCTCGACTAAAAACTAATACCCCAAAACGAACATCACTGCTACGCTTTAAATGGGAAAAAATTATTGAACATTTTTATTAATTGCAATTTTTAAATCCTATAGCTACGAAATTTATTTATTTATTTTTTTTTTGTTAGACCCGTAGCCATGTTGTGCGTGGTGTTTTGTACAGTTCGGTCTGCGGACGATATGTGGCGGGGGATAGTGAGTGTGGGTGGGACCGAATTAAGGATTTTTTTTCTTTCATTTTTTTTTTGTTTTTCTCTCGTTACTATTGTTTTTTTCACTAAGTTAAAAAAAAAAATTCACTAAGTTTAAAAAAAAAATTTTAATAGTTTTTTTTCTCACTAATAATTTTTTTTATAATTTTTAATTTTTTTTTACCCAAGTTTTAAATTTTTTTTTCACAAAGTTTCGTTTTTTTTCCAAAGTTAACGTTTTTTTTCCCCAAGTTTTAAATTTTTTTTCACTAAGTAAGTTTTTTTTTTCCCAAGAATAATTTTTTCTCATGTTTCATTTTTTTCCTAATAAGTTTTTCAACACTAAGTTTAATTTTTTTCACAAAGTTTTTTTCACTTAGTTTAATATTTTTTTCTCACAAAGTATAAGTTTTTTTTCACTAAGTTTAAGTTTTGTTCACTTAGTTTAATTTTTTTTTTCACTAAGTTTAATTTTTTTCAATAAGTTTTTTTCACTAAGTTTAAGTTTTTTTTACTTAGTTTTTTTTTTTTCACTAAGTTTTTCTTCACTATTTTTTTTTTTACTAAGTTTAATTTTTTTTTACAAAGTTTCGTTTTTTTTTTTCATAAAATTTAAATTTTTTTCCCTTTAAATTTAAATTTTTTTTTTACTAAGTAAGTTTTTTTTCACTAAAAATAATTTTTTCTCACAAGTTTTCATTTTTTTCCACTAAGTAAATTTATCAGGCTAATTTCATTTTTTTTTCCTAAATAAGTTTTTTTTTATTAAGTTTTTAATTTTTTTCTCCAAAATTTAAGTTTTTTTCACTAATTTAAGTTTTTTTCAAATTTGTTTAAGTTTTTTTTTTTCACTAAGTTTAAGTTTTTTTCAATAAGTTTTTTTTCACTAAGAAATTTTTTTTACTTCGCTTTTTTTTTACTAAGTTTTTTTTTATAAGTTTTTTTTTTTTTTTTCTAAAATTAAGTTCACTCATTTTCTATTTCCCTTTTTCTAACTTTTTTAAAATTTTTCAGTTTTTCACAATAATTTCATTTTTTCTAAATTTCTTACCCTTGAGCCCAGAAAGTAATTCCCTTTTAAGTTGGGGACCATTTGACGTTTTTTTGTGACTATAAACAAAGTTTAAAGCAGACCTGTTTAGTTTTCCCTTGTCGACAGCCTAAATTGGATATTAAGTTTTTTTTTCGTAATTTTATGTTTTTTACATCAGACCATTTTTTTTTAGCCAGGAAAAATCTGGGGGTGAAGGGGGGTTTAAAATTTCTCACTATTTTAGGTTTCTAGGGTGGGGACTATGGATCTCTATTTTTAAAAATCTCTTAAGTTTTTCAATTTTTCCCAACTTTTTTAAATTGTCTCACTATGTTTACACATTTTTTATTTCACTTTTTTTTAGTTTCTCACTTTTTTTTTTTCCAAATTTCTTTTAAAAATTCTCCTATTTTTAGGCTTTTCTGGGCAGGTGGGACTCCGGGTGGCTGGGGGAAAAACAGAGTGTGTTAGTAGAGGAAGGAGGGCATGGGGGGCAAGGTATATAAGAACCCCCGTATAACCCTCTCCCCCCCCTTCAACACCCCCCACAACCCCAAAAACCCTCACCCCCCAAAGTCATGAAAATCTACAGAAAATTTTATTTATAAAGAAGATACAAACATAATATTAGACAGAAAAGCATGAAAAAAGCGTGTAGAAAATTAATTTTAACTTTTGACGCCTGGTAGAGTGGTGGGGGTGGGGGTGGCGGGGGTGGTGTGGGGTGGTGTGGGGTGGTGGTGGTGGGGGGGGGGGGGTTGGGGGGTGGGGGGGGGGTGTGGGGTGGTGTGGTGGGTGGTGGTGCTGGGGGTCTGGTGGTGGGGGGGGGTGGGGGGGGGGGGTGGGTTGGTTGGTGGGTGGTGTGGGGTGGTGTGGTGGGGTGGGGTGGTGGTGTGGTGGGGGGGGTGGTGTGGTTTGGGGTGGTGGGGGGGGTGGGGGGGTGTGGGTGGGTGGTGGGGGTGGGGGTGGTTTGGGGGGGGGGTGGGGGTTTGGGGGTGGTGGTGGTGTTGGTGGTGGTGTGGGGTTTGGTGGGGGGTGGTGGTGGGGTGGTGGGGGTTGGGGGTGGGTGTTTTTGGGTTGGTGGTGGTGGTGGGGTTGGGTGGTGGTTGGGGGTGGGGGTGGGGTGGTGGACAGCAAAGTTATTGGGGAAAGCTGAAATTTGTTTTTTTCTTTAATCCAAAAAAAAAAAAATACTTCCAAAAAAAATTGTTGAAAAAATAGTAATAAATAAAATAGGGATTTGCAACAGAAACGCCTAGTGGTCTATGACCAAACCTAACTTAATCTTTACCTAACTAAAAAAGAAAAATAACAAAATAAATGTTAGGTAAGGTATAGAGGTTCGATTCAATTTGTTTTTACAAGAAGTTTTGTCGCAATGCACTAAAAAAAAAAAAAATAATCTGAGAAAAAATAATCATATGAATATTAGTTATTAATTATTATTATTAATTAAAGCCAAATCTGCATTAAAAAGTGTCCGCGGCAAGGGAAGAACAGTGGCGATGCAGGTCACAAGAGGAAGAAGTGTGGCGCACGTAAACACTTGTCTCTCTCCTCCCTATAAACAACATGTCATTATCTCCAATAGTAATAATTTGCTTTACAATACTTAGACATTACTTAAAAACCGCTCGACCACCGCTAGCCAATACCACCTTATTGATGTGTACCTCTGGGCAAAAACGCAAGGGACCTGCCTGTCAAGGCAGTCACTGGCCATCACCCCTACAGGCCATCACCCCTACAGGGCAGTGACCTGTCCTGTAGGGGTGATGGGTTCACCCCGTGATCTTTAATTAAAAATAACACTTAAAAGGGTCATCCAAAAATGAGTGCATCTATGGATTCAAAATGATTGCATATGTTTGAGTGTGCCAATGTAAATTTTATTTATTAAAATTATTTTAAAAATATGTAGAAGTACTGTGTAAATTGTAACTACGTAAGTAGAGAAAAATAGTATTGATTGGCAAGTGAAAATTATGCGTACAAGTCCTGCCTTCTCCCATCGGCATTACCTCTCTCTCTCTCTCTCTCTCTCCTCTCTCTCTCTCTCTCTCTCTCTCTCTCTCTCTCTTATCAATGCATGTCACATATTATTTATGTAATTTACGACGTGGCGACCCACTGAGCAAAAGCTTGCGACCCAGTAATGGGTTCGCGACCCGTACTTTGAAGAACCCTGCAATAGATAATTAGGAGTCATATTATACGAAAATAAGCGTTAACGATAATATATAGTAGTATACGTGTGTGTGTGTGTGTGTGTGTGTGTGTGTTAAGGTTTGATGGGGATAGGGAAGGTGGATGGAGAGAGGAAGGCAGGTGGTGGAGTGTACGGGAAGGTGGATGGAGAGAGGAAGGCAGGTGGTGGAGTGTACGGGAAGGTGGATGGAGAGAGGAAGGCAGGTGGTGGAGTGTACGGCAAGGTGGATGGAGAGTGTGTGTGTGTGTGTGTGTGGCAAGGATATGTGGGTGTGTTGAACGGGATATGGATGGGAAGGAAGGAGGTCAGAGCGGAAATATGGGGGAGTATTAGAAGGGAGGGGGCGAGAAGGAAATGAAGGCATTGTAAGGGAAGATAAGGGAACGAAAAGGAAGATAAGGAAAGGGAATGAAAGAAAGAAGGAAATAAAACGAAGAGAAGGAAAAGGAAGGAAATTAAATAAAGGAAAGAGGAAGAAGAAAGTAAACAAAGGTAGCAAGAAGGAAAGGTTATGCAATAAGTATGTCTTGTCACACCTCCTCTCCTTCACTCTTAATTATATTACAATTATATTACACTATCATAACCACAACACACACCACGCAGGTTACTTGCCTACGTGAGGGAAGTCAAAGACAGCGATAACGTGCATCCCCCCAGCATCAGAAGTGCCTCCCCTCACCCCCCTCACCCCACACACTGGAGAGAGGCAGGGAGGAGGGGTGAACTGGGGGGACAAGGGGGTTTGGGGGAGAGCGGAGGAGTGGCGGCGGGGGGTGCCTACTCTTACAAGCTCTCAGCAACACACCACAACACCCACCAATGTCTCCCCGCACACAAGATATCCCGTGAAGTATTTCCTTATACTACACACCAAGGCCAAAGGAGAGATTGGCCTTCCTCCCTTGGCCTTGCTACACACAGTTTTCAACTTTTCACACACAGGTAAAAATGAACGAGGACTGCGCGGTCATCTTCTGAGACCACTGACTAGCTTTTCCTTGCCTAAATTTAGTACTTTTTTAGATGGAGGTAATATACACTCTCCTCGCCCTCCTTCCCAAGTTAATATGACTAACACTACTAGAATTCTTATGTTATTTGCTATACGAGATCTAGAAATAGATGATTTTTCCTGTTATGCTATATTTCTGCACTATTTCAGTTCCCTAGAATGTAAACATTGCTAAAAACTGCACTGATTCCACTATACTTACAGACACGCGTAGTACATCCTGCCTCACCCCTGTTCCTCCTCACTGTGAGTTAGATAGACGCTAAGCATACCTCCCTCTCCTCCCTCCCCTGTGATTGGCCAGCGGGGAATCGGAAGATGGACTCAATAGCTTCATAACCACCAAATATGAAACAGTAAATCACTCACACACTCGTCATTTCTTGAGTTCTACATGACTTCTTTGCGGGTCTCGACGTATTTTAGTGTAGAGGAGCACATATTGCTACACTATACCCTAGTTATAGCCGCCTTATTGTAGAAATATGGGTGAAAATAGCTAAAGTCTCGTGTTGGTGAGTCGAGCGGCCTATTATATTCAAAGCACTGAAGCTTGTGCGCGCGCCGGGAAAAGACGAGAGAGCAAGGAAGGGGATGAGAGGATGGGAGGGGAGGAAGGCGAGACAAGTGTGTTTTCCTGACCCCTATACAGGTTTCCAAGGTTACCATTAGCTGAATAGAACGTAGGAGCTGCAATTGTTAAGGTGTTTTTGTCCGCTGTAACAACTGAGGCCATTGCGAGAGCCAGGCAGGGGAGAAAACATCGAGTAATGAGAGGGTGGGAGGGACGGAGGAGGCGGTGGTGATGGTGGTAGTGGTGGCGATGGTGGTTGTGTTGCCATACATGACGACTTGCCGGGTATTGCCATTTGCCACGTTCAATCATTACTTCACATTAATATATAGCAGTAATTTAGTGTTCCTCTTCTTACTTATCCACCTATGTTTTCCTCCTCCTCCTCCCTCCTCCTCCTCCTCCCTCCTCCTCCTTTACTCAACTATATATAAAAACTCTTCTTCTTCTCTTCCTTCTCCTCCTTCTTCCTCTCCATCCAATTTTCCTACGTGTATATCCTCCTACTCCTCCTCCTCCTCCTTATCATTCAACTCTTCTTCTTCCTCCCTTCTCCTCCTCCTCCATCCCATCCTCCTCCTCCTCCATCCACCTTCCCGAATTCCCGTACATTCCACCCCCCTCTACTCCTCCACCTCATCCACATTCCTTAAACTTCACCTCCCTTCCACTCTAAAATATAAGCAAAAATAAAGAAGCTACAAGAGGCCGCGAGACCTACACGTGGTAGTTCCTGTTACTTAACACTACCTACATCCACCTTTCATCCCCATCCATGAACCTATCCAGACTCCTTTTAAAGCTCCCTATTGACTCCGCACTGTGTATCTATCTATCTATATGAAGTGTTGTGGACAATAAAATATCTATCTATATATCTATCTATCTATCTATCTAGTGTTGTGGACAATAAAATATCTATCTATCTATCTATCTCTATGAAGCGTATACTCGGTTCAAGAACGTTAGAGCCAAATTCTCCTCCCCCGAGGAGGAGCATGTCAGGCCAGCTTCGCTGTGGCCTCTTATTGGTTGATGGAATTCAGTGGCAAGAGTGCATCCTACAGTCCTTCGTCGTTTCTTTAACAACACACCATATATTTGCTTTGAGTGCATGAAAGTCCTCAATTCACCATCGTTAGTAAATGTGCTATCACATGGACATAAAAGTAAGCCAGATACTCTTCATGAAGACGAGATATTGAGAAGGAAATATAAAGGTTCGTAACATTCTGAGTGAGGGAATAGGTGAAGAGAGTCATCTGAGGGCGCTGTCACCTTTTAGAGGTGAAACAAGCAAACCCTTAACCTGACTGGTTCCGCTACCCTTAATGACCGCACGCCTGAGGTTCCCTACCTGGCCTTGCCTTGAGGCGATATAGCAGGTCACAGGGAAAAAGATGCAGGAGATATATGCAGGAGAGAGAGATATGCAGGAGAGAGACATCTATGCAGGAAGGAGATATATATGCAGGAGTGAGAGATATGCAGGAGAAAGATATATATAAAGAGAGAGAGAGATGCAGGAGAGCGATATAGAGAAAATCAAGGGCGTGACGGATTAAAGGTAGGGGAGAAAATGAGAGAGAATGAATCATCCGTCTTAGCGATTACGTAAAACATAATACATATAACAAAAACAATACAGATACTCAGAGAGAGAAAGATATAAATAAATATATACAAATACAACATTGATTCAGTGATATTTCTTCTTCCTCCTCCTACTGATGTCATAATTGCATCATTAGCTTTATAAATGACGAATATTTAAGGAAGCGAGGTCATTATAGAGAAAGAGACGATCTATTGATTTTTCTATTTATATATTTTTGTTGTAGCCGTACGCGCGCGCGCGTGTGTGTGTGTGTGCGAGTTTGACGTGGGTCAAGGACAATTAAGGGATTAACAAAGGGATGTGGGAGCCTGGGAGAGAAGACCGTTGTCTGGGAGTCAGGGGTGGGGAAGTGTTTACTTAGTGTACATTTTGACGGCAAACCTTCCATCACGCCCCAGAACGCCATCGCCCAATAAAGAGGGAACCAGGGCCTGACAAGCTCCACCTCGGGGGAGGAGCATGTGGCTCTAACGTTCTTGAACCGAGTATAGTGGAATGCCTCGCTGCTTTGCTTGTCACCAGTGTTACATGTTGGCGAGCCCTTGCAAGCCCTGTGTATGTGTGTGTGTGAGTGTGTGTGTGTGTGTGTGTGTGTGTGTGTGTGTGTGTGTGTGTGTGTGTGTTGTGTGTGTGTTTGTGTGGTATGTGTTGTGTGTGTGTGTGTGTGTGTGTGTGTGTGTGTGTGTGTGTGTGTGTCCCTTCTGTCCTTTTTTTTTTTTTTTGTTATTCAAACAGGTATCAACATCAGTTACACATGGCCACAGTTGCTTTAGCAGATAGATTAATTAAGGCAAAAAATCTCTCTCTCTCTCTCTCCCTTCTTCCCTTTCCCCCTTTCCCCCTCTCTCTCCCCTCCTCTTTTCTCTCTCCCTCCCCTTTCTCTTCTCTCTTTTCCTCTCCTTCTCTCCTTCTCCCTGTCCCCACTCTCTCTCCTCTTCTCTCTCTTTTCCTTCTCTCTTTCTCTCTCTCTCTCTCATGATAATTACTACTCGCCGAAATCAAAAATTCACCAGAAAACCCACACCCCAACACACACACCACCACACACACAACACACACACGCGCGGCGCGCGCGCGCACACTACGCACACGCACACCACACCCACACACCACACACAAGAAAACCATAGCGAAAAAAAATGTGCATCATTTAAAGAGAAACTAGAAAATACTTTTTTTTTTAATACTAGTCTTGTCTCCGTTTATTTATCTTACCAACCCCCAAACACACACACAACACCACACAAACCACACACACACACAACACACCCACACACCCACCACAATTTTTGGGGGACCATGTCGGCATGAATACGTGGCGGTCGCGGCGGCAAAAAAAAAAAAAATCCATCGTTTTTTTGGGGGTGAAAAAGTGTTTCGACTTGGTTTTTAAGGGTTGGTGGTGATGGTGGTGGGGTGGTGGGGGTGTTTTACTCTGACCGACCATGACATGACAACAAGGACGCTATGACATCCACTCAAAAAATCAAGGTGCCATCCCTGGGGGTTTTTGGTCAGGGGCGCACACAATTTTTTTTTTCGGGGGGAGTCAAAAATTTTTTTTTTGCCCGGGCAGTCTAGTATATAAGCCGCCAGTTTTCTCGCTCGCCGCGGGCTGGTAATTTTCCGCCATTAGCTGAGGCCTTTAGACGGAGAGGGCCCGAGGTCCCATGTACTGTATTTTACATTTTTTTCCGTTTTCCCGTGCGGGCAACATGGGGGACTATTCATTTTTTTAAATAGTTTTTTTCGTTTACTCCACATAAAGCCCCCCTCAGTAATGAAGTTATTTTTCATATATCATGAATTACTCACATTCACATACCTTCAATCTCCTGTTATCACAATCTTTGTATTATAATAAAATCTGTAGTACTTGTATTTCTTCATGATTAATAAAAACGTGATAATTGGGACACATATTTTTTTTTTGTTCAAATGATAGACTGCAAGAAAGTTTCGGATCCAAATGCCAACTAGGCGAATTTTGGTGAAAAGCCGTAAAGCCGGCTTCTTCAGCTTGCGTTTTTTTGTTATGGGGGGGGGCCTTTTAAGAACCGGCTTCTTACGGAGTGCCCGCGGGGCAAAACCGTAAAAGCCATAAGAACGAGAGCCAGGGGTCGCTTACCACGGCTTCTTCCCGCTTGTTGCCGGCGTCCCAAAATAACAACAAATTGGCGGGAGGGGAAGATTCTGACACGGAGTATCGGCGGAAATTGTAATTACAGATAACAGGGGGCACAAAAAACAAAAAAGGGGTTTTTACATTCAGAAGCATGAATACCCCTTTAAACCAGGGAAAAAGAAATACAAAGGGTTAATGACACGACAGGCAACTTTAAAAATGGGGAAAGAAAAGATCTTCCTTATCAGGCTGACGTAGGGGCCCAGCTGCGAGTGTAGTTTTTTTTCTAATTTTCCCGATAAAATGGCAAAATTACCGATTTGTACATTTAGTAACGGGGTTAAATTTCGGACCCCACAAAAACTAAAAAGGAATGACTGGGATAGGAGACGTCGTCGGGGAAAAACATTTTTCAAAACTTTTAAAATTAACAAGACGTTGTTTTTCTAATTTTTTCTAATCAGCAATCAAACAACCGGAACTTTTCGTGCTTTATTCAATTTTTTAAAACCCCCCAAATTTTGGTTCCCCTTNAAGAAAAAAAAAAAAGGAAGAAAGTTTTGGATTTGATCCTAACAGTTATTAAAAAAGCTTACGTCCGTAGGACTGTTCTCCTTTATTAGCCTAAGTGTTTTTTTCTAAGAAATATTGTTAGACTGATTAAGATTTTAATTAGCTAAGAGTTTTTTTGCCTAAGATTTTTGGACTGATTAAGATTTTTGATTAGCTAAGAGTTTGTTGCCTAAGAAATATTGTAGACTGATTAGGATTTTTAATTAGCTAAGAGTTTGTTGCCTAAGAATTGTTGACTGATTAGGATTTTTGATTAGCTAAGAGTTTGTTGCCTAAGAAATATTGTAGACTGATTAGGATATTTGACTAGCTAAGTCTTTGTTCCTTAAGAAATATTGTAGCCATTATTTATTGATGATTGATTGATTTAATGCCAAAAAAGGGGAATGTGCCAGAAAACATAGGTCTTTATGGCACTATTTATTGATGAAAAACTAATGCGATGTCAATATTTTCGCCTTGAATGATCGAGTGACCTTGCTATTAGTGACTCAGTCCCCTTGGAGATCGAGGAAAAGCCGAGTGAGTCCCCTTCAAAGCCTTGACCAATGCTGGAATGGCCCTCAGTGCCCTTACTAAGAAGGGATCGGCAAAGCCTTATCCATACACCTGTGCTACTCTCCCTCATGCCCCTTCTCTCCCACCCATACTCTCCCTTCATACCCTTCTGTCCCATTATACTCTCCTTCTTTACCCTTCTCCCCATCCATACTCTCCCTTCAATACCCTTTCTGTCCCATTACCACGGTATTCCCTTCTCTCTTTTCCCATCCTCTTATTTTATCACCCATTTTATGCCCTGTTCCTCCTTTGTATTCTTTTTTATTTTCGTGGTGGTGAGGAACCCTTTACCATTGGGCCTTAATTACATCTACCTCAGATGTTTTGTTAAACTGGAGATTAATATTGACTGACGTTTCTCCTCCTCTCTCTCTCCCCCCCCTTTTTTCTCTCTCTCTCTCCTCTCCTCTCTCTCTCTCTCCCCTCCTCTCTCTCCCCCCCCCCTAATCCTCTCTCGTCTCTCTCTCTTCGTGCCCGGTTGCTCGCCTCCGTGCTTCAAGTGTTTCATAACGTAAGTGGTTCACATTTGAGATGATCCGAGGCTCCACTGCGTTAAAGTTTTTGTTAATTGTATAGTTTGTTGTAATCTTATGACCTTATAAGAACCTTTGTGTGTGTGTGCGTGTGTTTGTGTGTGTGTGTGTGTGTGTGTGTACATATCCGCGAAATTTTGTGGCGGTCTGAGTGGGTTGTCATGATGCAATTGGCCGCCAAATTAATTACCTTGCAATTGTTTTTTCGCGCAGCTCGAGCAACCGAGATTTGCCTGGTGCTCCTCTCTCTCTCTCGTCTCTCTCTTTCTTTCTCCTCTCTCTCCTCTCTCTCTCTCTCTTCTTCATCTCTCTCTCCTCTCTCTCTCTTCTCTCCTCTCTCTCCTCTCTCCTCTCTCTCCTCTCTCTCTCTTCGCTCGTCTCTCTCTTTTCCTCTCTCTCTCTCTCTCTCTCTCTTCTCTCTCTCTCTCTCTCTCTCTCTCTCTCTCTCTCTCTCTCCTCTCTCTCTCTCTCTCTCTCTCTCCCCTTCTCTCCTCTCTCTCTATCTTTTCTCTCCTCCTCTCTCTCTCTCTCTCTCTCTCTCTCTCTCTCTCTCTCTCTCTCTCTGCCACTACCATCACCACCAATCTAACTATCACGTGCTTTGTACTATAATACTTGATTGTTGTTGTTATCATCATCAGTGTTATCATTATCATTATCATTATTATCACACGTCTCAGTTCAATATCATCCCCATCTACAGTGGCCGCCAAATGTCGTGGCGGTCTGGGCATGTCGTGATGCATTGGCCGCCAAATTAATAACCTTTCAATTGTTTTTTCGCGCAGCATTAACTAGCGAGATTTAAAAATTGATGACATGGCAACAAGACACTGACCCTTAGCCACACCGCAGGGGATATGTACTTACGTTAAATCAAGCAAGTCAGTGCAGTTTTGGAAGACAGTGAGAGCGCAGCACTGTTTCACTTCTTTCGTCATTAGTTACGAGGATATTTTCAAACTGTGCAATCGTTTATTGCTTCATGGCTCCTCGGCGCATTATATCCCAGGATACTATAAGCTCCATATGTTCCTTGCATAGTGCTGGGTTTGGTGCAAAAGCTATCGTGGATCAGACAGGAGTTGCAAAAAGGACAGTTGAGCGGTGGCTAAAACGTTGTCGTGATGCCTTGGACGGAGTGTCGCCTACACACTTACTAAATCCTGCATGACAATCTTGAATCCTGCTATGACAAGTGTAGTGCAGAAACTTTCATGCAGGACAGTGCCCCATGTCACAGGGCAAACGTTGTTGAGGAATGGTTGGACATGTGTGCTATCGATTGCTTTGACTGGCCTCCTAACAGTCCTGACTTGAACCCAATAGAAAATCTTTGGTCCATAATGAAAAGGAAGCTTCAAGAAGTGGACACTAGTTCAGTGGCGAAGTTAAAAAGCTGCTTTGTTAAAAATGTAGAAGGAACTACCAAAGGAGCTTCTTAAAAAATTGCAGACTCGTTACCTAACCGACTGCAGGATGTTATAAATAAGAAAGGGAATACAATCAAGTACTAGGAAACTGGGAAGTTACACAGTTTCTTGATTTCTAATATTTTTTACGAATATTTTGTTGCATTTTGAGTGAGCTTGTCACTGACGGCATCAGGAAGTCATGTATATGTATATGTATGTGTGTATATGGTAAGTGGTTTTTTCCTTCACGTTTATTTATTAATGTACTAAATTTTTTTTTCGGAACATATCGTTGTCGTGTGTGTGTGTGTGTGTGTGTGTGTGTGTGTGTGTGTGTGTGTGTGTGTGTGTGTGTGTGTGTGTGTGTGTGTGTGTGTGTGTGTGTGTGTGTGTGTGTGTGTGTGTGTGTGTGTGTGTGTGTGTATGTGTGTGTGTGTGTATTTTCACGTTGCGACATTGCGTAATTCATTTGACGTTCAGTAGCTAAACCTTTCCTTTTCGACATTCAATAATTACATCCGCATTTCGAACTCGTTTTAGCAGCAAAGGTAATCAGCACTATTCTCCTATTTCAGCAGCACACATTCAGGGCACATCAGCACACATTCAGGGCACATCACTCCTGCTTGCAAACTCACGTCACGTCGTAATCATGTTTTATTTCACTACAAAACATTAATCTGATCATTAGGAACCAAATTATACGTCTAAATTTATCAACCAAGAATATTTCTTTCCAATCCTTTCACTTTGATCGCTCCGCAAGAACATAGGCCACTTTTGTCTTTTTTTTTAACGAGGCAAAAATTCCATTCTATCTTAAGGTCTCGTGCTTAAAATCATGCCTATGTTTACCTGATAATATATTTAACTATGATAAAATACAATTAAGATTAAGAAGAACCTTAGTATTCTCTTCTCCTTGCATCAAGTATCAGTCAGTAAGCAGCAAGGGCTCAGGATATTTCACCTCGTAAAAAAAAAAAAAGAGTATAACTTCACTATACCACCACCACCACCACCACCACCACCACAAACCACCACCACCTACAACAACAACAACAACAACAACAACATAATTTACACACACAGGAAATTAAGCTTAAACCACTCCATCACAGGTTATCAAAAGGCTGTATATTATAAACCCTAAGAAGAGATAAAGAAAAAAACCCAGACTCGGGAACCTAACGATAAACTTTGCCATGGAAGACTGTACGAACGTAATTAACCCCTTGAGACCCAGAACGTAATTTCCATTGTAATTTTGGGTACAGTCACTCACAAAATTTCCTTTACCCTTGGGGCGAGGCAGGCCCATCACTTTCTCATGTATCCTTCCTTGTCTGCAAATGTTCGCTCAGTCTCCTCTTGGAGATCCGCTCTCCTCCCCCCTAAATAGCCACACCTGTTTCACACCTTCCCGACCTGTCCGCTCCCCTGAGTCCTCTCCCTCGCTGCCCCCCCATAGCCTCCCTCCGCCCTAAACACCCGGTGTCTGGACGATTCGAGCGAATACCTTTCCGAGCGTTGGACGATTCGAGCGAATACTTTTTTCGAGCGTTGGACGATTCGAGCGAATACTTTTTCGAGCGTTGGACGAATCGAGCGAATACTTTTTCGAGCGTTGGACGAATCGAGCGAATACTTTTTCGAGCGTTGGACGAATCGAGCGAATACTTTTTCGAGTGTTGGACGATTCGAGCGAATACTTTTTCGAGCGTTGGACGATTCGAGCGAATACTTTTTCGAGCGTTGGACGATTCGAGCGAATACTTTTTCGAGCGTTGGACGATTCGAGCGAATACTTTTTCGAGCGTTGAACGATTCGAGCGAATACTTTTTCGAGCGTTGAACGATTCGAGCGAATACTTTTTCGAGCGTTGGACGATTCGAGCGTATACTTTTACGAGAGGAGGACCAAACTTAGTTTTCCTGAAAAGTTTTGATGTGTATGGAATGAATCTGAAGGCCGGGTATTTATAATAAGGAAATATATTTTTGTTTTCAGGTGTGGGGGAGTCCCCGCCCCACAAACCTTGCTCCACTTCTCACTGCCGTAGTATTGATAATTTTCTTTTTGTTCTTGA
>JACEEZ010023810.1:0-7500 GCA_016584305.1 Chionoecetes opilio | reverse complement strand
ACGATTCGAGCGAATACTTTTTCGAGCGTTGGAAACGAGTCGAGGCGAATACTTTTTCGAGGTCGTTGGACGATTTCGAAGCGAATACTTTTTCGGCGTTGAACGATTCGAGCGAATACTTTTTTTTCGAGCGTTGAACGATTCGAGCGAATACTTTTTTCGAGCGTGTGGAGGATTCGAGCGTATACTTTTACGAGAGGAGACCAAACTTAGTTTCCTGAAAAAGTTTCATGTGTATGGAATGAATCTGAGGCCGAGTATTTTATAATAAGGAAATATATTTTTGTTTTCAGGTGTGGGGGAGTCCCCGCCCCACAAAGCCTTGCTTCCACTTCCTCCTGCCGTAGTATGGATTAATTTTTCTTTTTTTTCTTGATATCATTTTTACTAACCGAACCCCACCTCTGAACCTAAACCTAACCTAGTCTCATTTAACCTAACTTTAAACCGTTTCTTTTCTGGCCTGAAATATCGTAAGATTTATACTTTATAATAGGGGCGTTATTAATGCACTCACTTTTTTCCTTTCATCAACGTTCCCTACAAACACACACAAGGCGTAACAGATAGGCGTTGGTCCCTGTTTCTACTAAATACTATAGCCAGTAACAATCCGCAGAGGGGAGTGAGATCAGTCAACGGTACCCTGTGTGTGTGGTGTGGTGTGTGTGTAGTGCAATTACTGACGTGACCTCACTGGTACCCTTTACCGCATATAACACTTTATAGTCGCCAGCTGCAATAATGTCGCCTCCGCCAATATTACGAATTATTAGCATCACTACTGATGTGGGTATGTGCCACTGAATGATACACAGTAGTTTATATCATGTCTGTATAATCTAACTCCCTTGTTTCAAAGCGTTGGTTTTAATTCTTTGTGATCAAAGTATATACGGTTTCAAATTTCCCTACTCGTTTTATTTTTTTGCTGCGACGACGACGGCGGCTTAGGACACTCAGAACATAAACACTAATTGGCGACCTTACTGTTGTTCGCCACTATCTGGTGATATTTTGAAATTTGTTCATTTATAGCCCTAAATATACCACAACAGATGAAGACCCAAAATGAACACTCTCCAGATAGCCCCTTCTTAAAAACTTTTCCTGAATCAATGGATGTAGAATGTAAGTATTTAACGCTAACCAAGCATTTGTACATCGAAAAAAAGTTGTTCCCTGGGTCCTGGCTGTGGCGACTTTAGTTTATCTACGTATGGAATGTCCCTAAACGGCTCCCTGGCCCCGCCGCCGGCCAGGGTTGCCAGCCCAAATTGTTTTGTATTGTGCTCTTTTTAGAAAGGGTTGGGGAAACGATGGGATGGCCGCGGGTTGGGGGTTTTTGTTTTTTTTTTTTTGGGCTGTTTTTTTTTTTTTGTTTTACTTCAGTTGCGTGGGGCGGATTTTTTTTTTTTTTGATTTTGTGGTTGAATTGATGTGTCTTTTTTTCGAAGGAAAAAGAGAGAAAATTCGAAAAGGGAAGCACATGACAAAAAACAAACTCACATTTGCAACCACCACGTTCATGATAATCCTCAGGAGGATTATCACAACATTCTCGTCAAGGAGGATTATCATCAGCGACACGCAACGACCGGACTTTTGACCTGATTAAGGAGGGACCTCCCCTCAGCAGCCGTGACCTCATCCCGGTCACATCCTAATGACAAATTCCCCAGGGATGAGTAATTCTATTTGACCTGGACCTGGGGCAAAATATGCCACATTAAACTTAAATTTCATATACACCCTCCAAACTCCAAGGCCCCAAGGCCCAACTCTCTATCTTCTCATTCCACACAGCCTCTCGAAGCCTCTCTCTAACTTCTTTAATCTCCTCTAATATCTACCTTCTAATATACTAATATCGGAGAGAGACTCAGATGTGACTGTCAGCACCAGTTACCTCTAACTCTTTCTACTCAAAGCTGCTTTTTGCAGAAACAAAAAGAAGCCTGGCTAAATTACTACAGCTCTGCCGTGATCAGATGAGGATATAAAAGAAATCGTACGTGAGTGACTTTTGCAAGTTGCAATAACAAGAGGTTTTTAGAAAATACACATGACATGTCCGTGCATTCATTCATGCAATAGAAATAATACAACTAACGGTTGCAATGGAGTTTAACCCCCACACAACAAAAACATTCCGTCATAACCCCACAGAGGAAATGCTGTCACTTTACAAAGGACATTTTATTCAATATGCTGACGATGATCAGGGTATGTTGATAGATATAACCTGATATATAAATGTTCAGAAAAAATGATACATTGTTTGGCCTATAGCATGAATGGTATGTAATCCTTAATATATATATATATATATATATATATATATATAGTATATAATATAATATATATTTATATATATATATATAGATGTATATATATATATATATATATATATATATATATATATATATATATAATATAATATAAATAATAAAGCGAAAGTGTGTCTGTCCTGTCTGTCTGTCTGTCTGTCTGTGTGTGTGTGTGTGTGTGTGTGTGTGTGTGTTTGTGGTATAGGTGCCGCCCCCGGGCGCAATCACCTCATATGCACATTTTTGGAACCGGGTTGACCAGGGGAGGTCATAAGCCCACTTATAGATGATTTGATCAATTTTTTTTTTTTTTTTTTTAGCAGCCTAGTAGCGATAATGGTGAGAAAAGGAAAGTGGTTGGCGAGAATTGAGAAACCCTTGATGTAGGGTGATGGGTAAGGGTGAGTGAATGGGTGGGGTTATGGGTAAATGGGTTGTGGGGTGATGGGTGAGTGAATGGGTGGTGGGGGTGAATGGTTTGGGGGTGATGGGTTTGATGGGTGACGGGGAATAGTGGGGGGTGATGGGTAATGTAAATATAAGAAGCGAAAGTGTGTCTGTCCCTGTCTGTCTGCTGTGTGTGTTTGTGTGTGTGTGTGTTTGTGTGTCTGGTATTTAGGTTCCCGCCCTCTCTGGCGCAATCCAACCTCGATATGAACTTTTTGGAACCGGGTTTGACCATGGGAAGGTTTTATAAGAAAGCCCACTTATGATATGATCCGATCACTTTTTTTTTTTTTTTTTAGGCAGCCAATTAGCGATATGTGAAAAAAAAGTGGGTTGCGAGAATTTGAGGAAACCTTGATGTAGGTTAGGGTGATGGGTAATGGGTGGGGGAATGGGTGGGGTGATGGGTATGATGTGGGGTGATGGGGTGAGTGATGTTTGGGGGGGTGATGTGGTTCGGGGTGTTGGTATGGTGAGGAATAGGTGTGGGGTGATGGGTAATGGTAAATATAAGCAAAGTGTGTCTGTGGCCTGTCTGTCCTGTCCTGTGTGTGTGTGTGTGTGTGTGTGTGGTTGGTGTGTGTGTGGTGTGTTTGTGTGTGTGTGTCCGGTATAGGTTCCCTCCCCCCGTGGTGCATCACCTCATATGGCACATTTTTGGAACCGGGTTGTGACCAGGGGAAGGTTTTAAGCCCAATTATGAGATGTCCGATCACTTTATTTGTTTTTTTTTCAGCTTTAGCGATAATTGTGAAAAAAAAGTGGTTGCAGAATTGAGGAAACCTGATTGTAGGGTGATTGGTAATGGGTGATTGAATGGTGGGTGATGGGTAATGGGTGTGGGGGATGGGTTGAGTGAATGGTGGGGGGTGATGGGTTGGGGGTGTGGGTGAATGGTGAGGAATAGGTGGGGGTGATGGGTAATGTAATATTAAGCGAAAGTGTGTCTGTCTTCTGTCCTGTCTGTGTGGGTGTGTGTGTTGTGTGTGTGTCTGTTAATAGGTTCCGCCCCCGTGGCGCAATCACCTCATATGGCCAATTTTTGGAACCGGGTTGAACCAGGGGAGGTTTAAGCCCATTATAGAGATTCCGATTACTTTTTTTTTTTTTTTTTAGCAGCCTATTATCGAATAATTGTGAAAAAACAGTGGTTGCGAGAATTGAGACAACCTTGATGTAGGGTGATGGGTATGGTGAGTGAATGTGTGGGGGGATGGGTATGGGTTGTGGGTGATGGGTGAGTGATGGGTGGGGGTGATGGGTTGGGGGTGATGGGTGTGGGTCGGGAATAGGTGGGTGTTGATGGTAATGGGTGAGTGAATGGGTGTGTGGTGATGGGTAATGGTGATGAATGGGTGGGGGGGGTGCTGGGTAATGGTGAGTGAATGGTGGGGGTAATACATACATTTCTACATACATGATTTCACATGGAAGTTTAGAAAGGGCTATCTTGAGAGTCCGTGTTTGGTGGGCCGAAGGCCCACCAAACACAGGTGGTGGGCCGAAAGGCCCACCACCATAGCCCTCCGCCGGAGCTAGCAAACAGTCCGCCCGGAAGGCGGCTTTGGCGGCTAGTTAGATATATTAGTTGCAATGGTTTTGCAACTGATGACAAATGAAACATTGGATTTCAACAAAATCTATTTCTAAACACCAGACATCTGACAGAAATCTCTTTCAGATCAATAACAAAGCAATTTTTAGTCCCTTATTGTTTAATACCATGCGTGTATAGTCACAATCTATCTACGCTCGAATAGCCATTCACTCGAATGGTCCTCCGCGGGAAAAGTCATTCGCTCGAATCGTCTTTCGCTCGAAAATCATTCCCTTGAAAGGTCGTGTTAACCAAACACCCACACCTGTTCATAGCCCCCAGCCCCTCCCCCCTTATTATTTTTTTGAAAATATCAAAGAATAAAAAAAATAAAAAAATTTGTTTTTTACCATGTTTATTTTCTAAAAAAAAAACTTATAAATATGTTTATGAAAATATGTCGAAAAATATGTGATGGGGATGTGAAAGAGTCCATGTTTATCAGGGCTTGATGAGGGACAGAGGGTGTGTTATCATTTACCTCGGCCCTCTTACCTCACCCTATACTGTGAAAACACTGTTTATTGGCAGGAGTCCGAGATGCTTATATTGCCATGGTATCAGGGATTCAGAGGGACCGAGGGTGTGTTACAGTTACCTCGGCCACGCTTACCTCACCCTCACTGTGAAAACACTGACTGCTAGTTGGCAGGGTCCGAGCTGCATTATATTGCCATGTTATCAGGGGTTGAGAGGGCCGAGGTGTGTTAATCAGTTAGACCCTCGGCCAGCTACCTCACCCTCACTGTGAAAACACGCTAGTGGCCAGGGTCCGAGGCTGCTTATATTGCCATGTTATCATGGATTGAGAGGGCCGAGGGTGGGTTATCATTATCTCGCCACGCTTAACTCACCCTCACTGTGAAAAACACTGCTATTGGCAGGGTCCCGAGGCTGCATTTATTGCTTTGTTATCAGGGCTTGAGAGGGGGCCCGAGGGTGTGTTATCAGTTACCTCGGGCCACGCTCACCGCAACACCCTCCACTGGGAACACACTGCCTATTGGCAGGGTCCGAGGCTGCTTATATTCCCTTGTTTATCAGGGATTGAGAGGGCCGAGGGTGTGTTACAGTTACCTCGGCCAAGGCTACCTCACCCTCACTGTGAAAACACTGCTATTTCGCAGGGTCCGAGGCTGCATATGGTTGCCTGGCTCTCCAATCGGATGTTTGGTCTCTATGACAACCGCCAATGCGTCCAGCCTCGGGTCTGCAGTCGATCTAAGTTGTTCATGACAGAGTCCCACTTCCCTAGCCTCGTCGTCTGCAAGCCCCAAGCATGCCGTCAGACGCGGGCAGCAGTTCCCTTCTTCATCTCCTGCCCTCGTCGTCTGCAGCCACAACCATGCTGAAGCAGGACGAGCCTCTTCTACCTCTCGTGCCTCGTCCGTCCTGCAGCCCAAGCATGCTGTGCAGACGCACCGACCGCAGTGGTCCTCCCCCTCAGGCTTCCTCAGTGCCCCTCGTACTGTTCTACCTCCCGCTCTTCCAAGGCCAGCACTGTGGAGGACAGGGATCCTGACACAGACGCACCTGTGCAACGCTGTCCTCCCGCTCCCCCTCCTCCACCTGGAGCGTCAGGGCACGGGTCTGCGCCTGAGGGACTGGTAGCCCCGCCTCAGGCGCCGTGCCCGCGCTCATCACCTCCATGGGCGTGTCCTTGCCGCAATCTCCTCCTCACGCTGTGCAAGGGCGGCAACAAGCTCTTGCTTGTGCTGCCGCACAGCCTGCAGTTCCTTTTTGATATCCTGCAGGTTGTCCTGCAGTCTGCCGTTGTCCTGCAGCAGACTGCGGATGTCCTGCTGTGCCATGAGGTGGTCTTCCTCAAGCACAGAATAGCTGGCCTGCAGGGCTTCGTCAGCGGCCTGCAGGCTGCCTTGCTCCTTCTCCAGGACAGAATGTTTAGCCTGAAGGTAGGCGTGGTCCTTATCCAGTACATTGTACTGGGTCTGGAGGGCGGCGTGCTCAGTTTCCATGAGGAAGGTATTGGCGCGGAGGGCCAGGTGCTCCTTCATCAGGCTGGCGTGGTCCTCCAGCCCTCCGCGGTGTTCCTCCTCTAGGCCCGCGTACCGCTGCTGCAGCGCGCCGTATTGCTGCTGCAGGGCGGCGTTTTGGTGCAGCAGGGCCAGGTGCTCCTGCAGCACATCAGCGTGCTGCACGCCCAGCTGCCGCTGCTCGCCGGTGATGGTGTGCAGCGAGGCCGCCAGGGCGCTCACCCGCCCCTGGAGGGCGAGTCTGTCCTCGAAGGCGCTGTAGCTCGTCGCCAACAGCTCCTCTCTCTGCAAGGCGCACCGCACCAGCAGCTGCTCCTCGTCCGCCGCCGCCGCCCACGGCACCGCCGCCAGGCAGGCACTGTGTTGCCAGAATTTTGTGGGTTTTGAAAAGACTTTAAAACTTATTGTATCTTATGACCGATACAAAAAAAATCCCACCGCAAAACTACCAGTGTGTTGCTGGTAACTCCTATGAAGGAGTTTATAACTGGTCAACTTACTTGAATGATATTAATTGATTATGATTTTTCATTTGATTACAACTTGAATGGAGGATTTAACTTAGTCTTATGACTTCACTATGTGATTATAGTATGAACACTTCTCACTGCGGAGAGTACTGAAATGGGGGATGTATTTAAAGGGGAAGGGGTAGGGGTTTAGGTTAAAGGAAACAGGGTATGAATTAAGGGGGGCTGCCACCAGCTCAGGCGAGTAGTTCTCTGGGTTACTCCCTGGGCGCGTTTGAATAATATTAAGATTAGATTTATCTTGGTAGTCGTGATTGATACGTGGAACTATACCGAGTAAGGCTGACTCTTTTGGAAGTGTGGGGAATTACTGTCCTAACACAGAATAATCACCTGGGTTTTTTTATAATAAACACAAGAACTATATTTGAAAACATCATCCTATTTATTCATACTGAAATAGTATGTCTCTTGCTTGAGATCACATACAACATATAAGGGTTAATCCAACACCGGAAAAACTCTAATCGGATGTAAGAAAAACCTTACCACCTGATAGAGGAAATTCTCCCTGTGAAATGAAGCTAAGCTCTAATGAGCTAAACTTCCTCAATGATCATTCTTTAGGAATAGCCTATGTATACATTGAATATATATATAGG
>JACEEZ010023809.1:0-20000 GCA_016584305.1 Chionoecetes opilio | reverse complement strand
ACACAATAATGTCTTCCCTTCATTCTAAAAGGAAAAAAAAAATAATGAAAGAATAATCACACGGTGAAAAACCCCCCAGAATAATTACTGAAAATGACCAACCCACTCACCAAGCCATGAAAACAATACTTGGACACAACACATAAAGTTAAGATTAGTAAGCAGGAAACAGACAGCCGGAGGGAAGGCAGGTAAACAGTCTGTACAATCTCCTGGACTTACTGGTGGATCAATGTAGAGACACGACAATGAAACTGTAGACGTAAACAAAACAATGAAACTATAGACGTAAACAAAACAATGAAACTATAGACGAAAACAAAACAATGAAGCTGTAGACGTAAACAAAACAATGAAACTGTAGACGTAAACAAAACAATGAAACTGTAGCCGTAAACAAAACATTGATACTGTAGACGTAAACATAACAATGAAACTGTAGACGTAAACAAAACAATGAAACTATAGACGTAAACAAAACAATGAAACTGTAGACGTAAACAAAACAATGAAACTATAGACGTAAACAAAGCAATGAAACTATAGACGAAAACAAAACAATGAAACTATAGACGAAAACAAAACAATGAAACTATACACGTAAACAAAACAATGATACTGTAGACGTAAACAATGTATACATTCCAAACAAGACACCTCCCAAACAAACTTGGCCCACTCTCCTTTCTTTATTCTCTTACTGTCTTCTGTATAGGGACTAGCAACTTAGAGCGCTTTATGTTACCTCTTTTGTTTTGCCCTTGCCCAGTCCTTTGTGATGTAAAAAAAGAAAAAGAAAAAAATATATATATATATAATCACAGCTCTACGTAAATAACAACCAGAAACTAGTAACAAAGAAATAACGATAATGGCGGAGTTTTGATGGGTTGCAACAGCGTGTCTGGTGTTTCAAGGCCATATGAATGTTTACTTAGGATGTCCGTGGCGAGAGCAAGGAAGGTTGAATATGTCATGAGAGGGAATGAAACAACAAAACTCAAGCCCAGAATATGAAAGGAAACATCAAAATGGACAGATAGATATAGGTAGAGAGACAGATAGACATTTAGACAGATAAATAAATAAATAAATAGAAAATAACAGATAAATAAATAGGCATGTAATGAAAAATATTTAAAAATAAGCGGATGAAAATATTCCTAACTCTAAAGATAAATAGATCAATAAACAAATAAATAGATAAATAACAGATAAATAAATAGACAAGTAATGTAATGTAAAAATAAATGAGAATGAAAATATTATTAACTCAAATAACTCATAAAAAATAAGCTGAACAAACTGCTAAACTAAGACAAGTAGAAGAGAAATATCATAATAGGGGGAAGTTAGAAAAATATGATTGAAAAAAACAATCAATATAATTATGTACAGAGAAAAGAATAGGAAAAAAATATTAAAATGTGATGGAGAGAGTTCAAGAAAAGAAAAATTGGATACAAAACAAATAAGCGAACGTTTTTATTTTGTTTAGGTTGTGTCTAGTAGTTTGAGCGAAAACGTTTTGCGGGTGTATGTCTGTGTGTATGTTAGGGGTGAGGGTGAATACTGGACACGCGAGGATGTCTTGGCGACCCTCTTACCCTGACAGGCGGGATGGGGAAGGGAAAATGGGTTAGAGAAAGACAGTTGGATATATAGAAAGAAAAAAATGTAAATAGATATAATATGGTTGGAGATAGATAGATAGATATGGCTAAATAGATAGATAAATATAGATAGAAAGAAATAGATATAGACACATAAATTTGTAGGATAAAGATGAGAATAGATATGGTGGATAGATAATAAATATAGATAGAAATGATAATATATATAATAAATTTGTATATATATAGATAGATAGATGAGATATATTATATATATTTTATTATATATAATATATATATATTATATATATTTTATATATAGCCGCAAAACCGCCCTCCGGGCGGACTTTTTGGCTAGCTCCTGCGGAGGGCTATTAGTGGTGGGCCTTAGGCCCACCACCTGTGTTTGGTGGGCCGAAGGCCCACCAAACACGGACTCTCCAGATAGCCCCTTCTAACTTTCCTGAAATCCCGGATGTAGAAATGTATGTATTACCCCCACCCATTCACTCACCCATTACCCATCACCCCCCACCCCATTCACTCACCCATTACCCATCACCCCCCACCCATTCACTCACCCATTACCCATCACCCCCCACCTATTCCCTCACCCATCACCCATCATCCCCAACCCATCACCCCCACACCCATTCACTCACCCATCACCCCACACCCATTACCCATCACCCCACCCATTCACTCACCCATTACCCTACATCAAGGTTTCCTAAATTCTCGCAACCCACTTTTTTTCACAATTACGCTAATAGGCTGCTAAAGAAAAAAAAAAATAGTGATCGGATCATCTCATAATTGGGCTTAAAACCTTCCCCTGGTCAACCCGGTTCCAAAAATGTGCCATATGAGGTGATTGCGCCACGGGGGCGGAACCTATACCAGACACACACAACACACACACACACACACACAGACGACACACTTTCGCTTATATTTACCATTACCCATCACCCCCCACCTATTCCCTCACCCATCACCCTCACCACCCAACCCATCACCCCCCACCCATTCACTCACCCATCACCCCACACCCATTACCCATCACCCCACCCATTCACTCACCCATTACCCATCACCCTACATCAAGGTTTCCTCAATTCTCGCAATCCACTTTTTTTTCACAATTATCGCTAGTAGGCTAGTAAAAAAAAAAAAAAAAAAAGAGAGATTGGATCATCTCATAATTGGGCTTAAAACCTTCCCCTGGTCAACCCGGTTCAAAAAATGTGCCATATGAGTTGATTGCGGCACGGGGGGCGGAACCTATACCAGACACACACACACACACACACAACACACACACACACAGACAGACAGACAGACACACTTTTGCTTATATTATTATAGATTACCCATCACTCCCCACCTATTCCCTCACCCATCACCCATCACCCCCAACCCATCACCCCCCACCCATTCACTCACCCATCACCCCACACCCATTACCCATCACCCCACCCATTCACTCACCCATTACCCATCACCCTACATCAAGGCTTCCTCAATTCTCGCAACCTACTTTTGTTTTCACAATTCTCGCTAATAGGCTGCTAAAAAAAAAAAAAAAAAAGTGATCGGATCATCTCATAAGTGGGCTTATGACCTTCCCCTGGTCAACCTGATTCCAAAAATGTGCCATATGAGGTGTTTGCGCCACGGGGGGCGGAACCTATACCACACACACACACACACACACACACACACACACACACACAGACAGACAGACACACTTTCGCTTATATTATTATAGATTACCCATCACCCCCCCCCTATTCCCTTACCCATCACCCATACCCCCAACCCATCACCCCCCACCCATTCACTCACCCATCACCCCACACCCATTACCCATCATCCCACCCATTCACTCACCCATTACCCATCACCCTACATCAAGGTTTCCTCAATTCGCGCAACCCACTTTTTTTTTTCACAATTATCGCTAATAGGCTACTAAAAAAAAAAAAAAAAAAAAAATTATCGGATCATTTCATAATTGGGCTTAAAACCTTCCCCTGGTCAACCCGGTTCCAAAAATGTGCCATATGAGTTGATTGCGCCCCGGGGGGCGGAACCTATACCAGACACAACACACACACACACACACACACACACACACACACACACAGACAGACAGACAGACACACTTTTGCTTATATTATTATAGATTACCCATCACCCCCCACCTATTCCCTCACCCATCACCCATCACCCCCAACCCATCACCCCCCACCCATTCACTCACCCATCACCCTACACCCATTACCCATCACCCCACCCATTCACTCACCCATTACCCATCACCCTACATCAAGGCTTCCTCAATTCTCGCAACCTACTTTTGTTTTCACAATTCTCGCTAATAGGCTGCTAAAAAAAAAGAAGAAAAAAGTGATCGGATCATCTCATAAGTGGGCTTATGACCTTCCCCTGGTCAACCTGATTCCAAAAATGTGCCATATGAGGTGTTTGCGCCACGGGGGGCGGAACCTATACCGCACCCACACACACAGACTCTTTGTTGTGCTGCGGAAGAAAGCGGACGACTCCTTAACCGCTCCCCTAACTATCGCCAATCAATTTACCATTGATACTACTACACTGAAAGTGCTGCTTGACTCTCAAAATCAGACTTTTAGAAGTGCCTTGGACGTTGTTGTTGATCAGTTTACGTCAAGAATTTCTACCATGGAAACAAGGATAAGTGAACTGACTAGAAGTCTGGAGTTTACTCAGGCTGAAGTAACTGATTTGCGAGGCGAACTGAGGACAGTTCGGAAGACAGATGGCGAGAAACAAACAACAATCCAAAACCTTAAGGTACGTGTTGACGAACTAGTGCAACGCACTAATTATCAAGAAGACTACAGTCGGCGAACAAACTTACGTATCAGTGGCATGAAAGAACTGGAAAACGGAGAAACATGGGAACAAACTGCCAAACAAGTGGAAACGCTACTCCAAGACAAGCTTCAACTACCACCAATCAACCTTGAACGAGCGCACAGGGTTGGACTAGTTGGAAGATCGAATCCTCGTACAGTGATTGCGAGGTTCGATAAGTTTGGAGATCGTGAAACAGTAATGAGAAATGCCAGAAAGCTAAAAGGTACAGGCATTTATATCAACGAAGATCTTTGCCCCGGTTCACAAGAGATAGTAAGGAACCAACTACCTATTCTGAAGCAAGCAAGATTAGATGGAAAAATTGCTTTCTTCAAACATACCAAGCTTATGATTAAAGACAGACAGAGTCAGTTCTACACTACCGCTGGTGGCGCACCCTCAGGCGGTGGTGCTGGTGGCTCGAAGAGCGCTCCATCTGCTGGGATGTCAGACGGTGGTGAACCCGCACGTGGTGCTGGACACGTGCCGCCTGGGACTGCGGAGGCTGCGAGTGGAGCTTCTGCTGGTGCTGGAGATACGGCGCGTGCTGCTGCTGGTGCTAGACACGTGCCGCCTGGGACTACGGAGGCTGCGAGTGGAGCTTCTGCTGGTGCTGGAGATACGGCGTGTGCTGCTGCTGGTGCTGGTTCCCGCGACACGACCCAGAGCAGTGGTGGTGGTGCAGCTGGTGGCGATGTGGTGCACACCGATACAGGTGCGCTGGGTGGCACTCCAAATGGTCAAGTAAGACCCAGAATGGATCTCAGAGATCGCAACAAGAAGAAGTAAGCACCAACTATATTTCACATTGAACATAATTCAGCAAAACTAACTATGCCACTAACATCATATTCTTCTGAACTACCTTTTGCGTATATAAACAATGATGATCTAATTACTCTACTTACTTCTGACAGTCTATCTCAGCTGAGCAAGTCATTTGATCCATTTTCTGTACTAGATGACAAATATAACCGTGATTTAGATGTTACTCAGTCTTGCTTACGATCAAGATACTTAAATGTCCCCAAATCAGATTATATATTTCTTGATTCTTTTTCTTCTATTAATGCAGATAGTAATACAACTACAACACTTTTCAGTATGAACATACGTTCTATACCAACCAATATCCAATCATTTGTCGACTTAATTTTAGTTAATGCATGTGTAAACATTAATGTTATAGGTTTTACAGAAACTAGATTAGACCATGACCTTATTCCATTATATCAGTTGCCTGGTTATAATTTGTTCAGCAAATGTAGAAACAGGAATGGCGGTGGCGTAGCTATGTATATTTCTAGTGACTATAATTCTAGCTTGTCTAATGATTTTTCCTTCGTTGAGCCTTATATAGAGTGTTTAGGTGTTATATGTATCCACGCAGACAAGAAGTATTTATATATATGTATATATAGGCCTCCTAGTGGCAATGTTGATAATTTCTTAAATAGACTAAATGATATATTTTCTACAGCAAATGAAAAGGTATGATGGTATCTATGTTTTTGGAGACTTTAATCTTGATTTGTTAAAACATTATGATAGGAATGTCTCTGAGTGCATCAATTTAATGTACTCTTTCTCACTTTTTCCTTTAATCACCAGACCGACCAGAGTAACAGGTGCCTCTGCCACTTTGATTGACCATATTTGGGTGTCGCAACCAGAAACAAACATTAGCAATTATATAATACAGACAGATATCACAGATCACTTTCCAGTCGTTTCTCAGTTCACAGATCACAGTACAGGTAAATGCAAACAAGTATATATCAACAAAAGAGTCTTAACACAGACTGCGTTACAGAACATTAGTAATGATCTGGCGGAGGTAAGCTGGAACGATGTTTTAGAGGCAAACTGCCCAAATAAGTCTTATGATATTTTTTTCAATAAATTTGATTATATATTTCAGAAACATTTCCCTGTAAGAAGAATTATAATTAATGCAAAAAAAGAACGAAGTCCATATGTTACATCAGCTTTGCGAAACAGCATAAAAGAAAGAAAAAGATTAGAACGACTAGCAAATAAATGGCCTTTAACATATAGAGAACAATACAGACACTACAGAAATAAATTAACATCAATATTAAGAGCAGCGGAAAATAAATATTACAGAGACATGTTAAAAAAAACCAAGGTAACCCTAAATCTCATTGGAAATCGATAAATTCAATACTTGGTAGAAAGTCTCACTTAAATGATCACACAATTGAGTTAAAACCATTCTGCCCTGACACCTCAAATATATTTAATGATCATTTCTTAAAAATTCAAAACAGCCCATGAAGATATACCAAATGAAGATTACCATCGCTATTTGAATGATCCTCCTTTATTCCAATGTATCTACCTCCAGCAAACCATAAGGAAATAGATGACTATTTGCGCGCCCTTAAAACTGATACACCTGGATATGACGATATATCTCCCAAAATATAAACAACATCCACACTATTATCTACACCTTTGATTCACATCATCAACCTTACTTAAAAACTGGAATCTTCCCGAACAAATTAAAAACGGCAAAAGTTATCCCTATACACAAGACAGGTAGCAGGAGTGATATCAATAACTATCGACCTATATCAATACTGCCAGCACTCAGCAAAATATTTGAAAAAGCTATATCCACTCGCTTGAAAAACTATTTAGAGAACAATAACCTACTCTCTGGATATCAACATGGTTTTCGTACTAACCATTCAACAGAGTCTGCAATACTACAGTTTACCAATAATATATATAACAGCTTGGAAAGAAAATTACATGTTGTAGGAGTTTTTATGGATTTGTCAAAAGCGTTTGATACAATAAATCATCACATACTACTGGATAAATTAAAGCAAATAGGAATCAGAGTGTACCGCTGAAATTATTTGAAAATTATTTACTAATAGGTCACAGGCTGTATACTGCAACACAAAATATTCTTGCTTTAACTCTATATCTGCAGGTGTACCACAGGGATCAATTTTAGGACCAACACTTTTTCTTATATACATTGATGATATAGTAAATGCCAGCTCTAAATTTAGATTGACCATATATGCCGATGGTACAAACTTGCTGCTGGAAGATAATGATATACACAGTCTCCATTCAAATCTGATAACAGAGTTACATTTAATAAATGACTGGATAAAAGTAAACAAACTAAGACTCAATATAACCAAAACTAATTATATTTTTTTTTCAAAATCGGTCCATAAAAAATCACATACCTCCACTATTGCTTGACGGTAAAATTCTACAATGTGTAACCCATACAAAATTTCTTGGTGTCATTATTGATGAAAATCTGAATTGGAACCTTCATATAGATAGCATATATTCAAGACTCTCTAGAATGTGTGGTATATTGTATAAAGTCCGTAATTATCTAACAGCTGAAGCCATGATAAGTATCTACTACACCCTGTGTTACCCCCATCTCATTTACTGTGTGCCTATATGGGCTTGTACTTGGCCTTCTTTCCTAAGAAAATTAAAAGTAATACAAAACAAAATTTTTAGATGCATATTTTTTATGGGTAAATTTTGATTCAACAGCTTCTTTATATTCAGACAATAAACTTCTTGATTTTTTAATATTCATAAATGTTTTTGTTCTTTACTTCATGTTTTAAAAATAAAAAAAATGCTCCAGTACTTCTATTTATAAGTTTGTAGAATCAACGCATGGAACCAGAGGAAGCAATATGAATTTAGTATGTCCACAGTTCCGTACAACACTCTTTAAGAACAGCATAATTTGCTTTGGTCCTCAACTATGGAATGCTCTGCCTACACCCATAAAACTACTTACAAATAATATCAGCTTTTTTGAATTCAAGAGGAGAGTAAAAAATCATTTCCTTGTCCTTCAGACCTCACAAAAATCCCACGAGTGATAGGTAGAATATGTATTTTATGTACATTTAAGATGCCATACTGTATACATGTATAGTATTTATGTATGTAGTTTTGGTATGTGGTTTAGTCATAGTGTAGTATTTTCATGGTCATATGGTAGTATTATATGTATAAAGTATGTATTGGATAGCATAGGTTACGAAAGTTCTTATTTTGATTTTTTCATATAAATGTATATGTATATGTGTTATTGCATATATATGGATGAATGAATGATCGTATATGTGCCGGGGTGGGTGTATGTATATGTATGTATGTGTGTATGTATGTGCATATATGTGTATATGTGTGTATGTGTGTACGTATATGCATATGTGTATGTCTGTATGTGTATATGTATGTATATATGTATATGTATGGTATGGGTTTTTTTCACGTTACAAAGTAGTATATTTTTACTACAGAAACAAACAGCCAACTGATTCTGCTCAGCACATATAACTTATATCTGAACATGTCTGTCAGGAGCCTTGGCTCGACAGACCGTGCCAACGACCACTTTTTATGTAATTACTGAATGTATATATTTACTAGTAATGGCAATAAACTTTACTTACTTACTTACTTACTTACTTACACACACACACACACACACACAGACAGACAGACACACTTTCGCTTATATTATTATAGGTATATATATATATATCTATATATATATATATATATATATATATATATATATATATATTATATAATAGATAGATAGATAGATAGATAGATAGATAGATAGATAGATAGATAGATAGATAGATAGAAAGATAAATAAAGATAGATAGATAGATAGACAAATAGATAGATAGATACAATATTACATATAATAATAGATACATTATATTAGAGCTAAATGTAGATAGATAGATAGATAGATAGATCGATAGAAAGATAAATAAAGATAGATAGATAGATAGACAAATAGATAGATAGATAGATAGAGAGATAGATAGATAGATAAATAAAGATACATAGATAGATAAACAAATAGATAGATAGATAGACATATATAAATATATAAACATTAAAACGAATATAGATATAAATAGGTATAAATAAGCTGTTTATCTATAGGTACTTATATCTATATACTCCAAATTCTTATCATTCATTTATTTATCTATTTATCTATCTATATATTTATCTATCTATCTATCTATCTATCTGTCTATAGATAAGCAACAATTTAGATATCACAAACATGAAGTATCTACCACCGACTTCCATTTTTTTCTCTTTCAATTCAAATGTAAAAAAAACCAACTTAAATAACAAAAAAATATATCAAAAAAAACAGCAATACAGATACTCTGAGCAAATTTCAAAACTCTTCAACAAACTTAGATAGGGGCACTGAAAACCTTCCCCTGCCCTCCCCACACCCCACGATCCCTCGCCCATCCCCCCCCACATCCCCAACCTCCCACTGCCCTCCTACAACCCCCCCCCTGCCAACACCTCTACATCCCAACTCCTCTTCGCCCCCCCCTCCCACAACCTCCACCGCCCCCCCCCCCCCCACACACACATCCCGAACACAGACAGGAGCGGCAGGTGAAAATGTGGACCCACGGGAACCTATCACCTGAGCTTATGACATCCCGGGCGGGCTGTACGAGGGTGAGGTGGGGAGAGGTGAGGTGAGGAAGAGACAGGCTGGGTGGGATGTGCAAGTCTCAGGAGATGTACGAGAACCCTGAAGGTAAGGGAATAACCACCATCTTAACCTTTTTCCTAGTTTTTTCCTACATCTTCTTCTTCTTCTTCTACTTCTTCTGTTCTTTCCTCTGTTTGAAATCTCTCTTTTCCTTTTCTTTTTCTATCTCTGTTTGGGATCTGTTCTTCGTTTGTATTCCTCCTCCTTCTCCTAATTCTCCTTTCCACAATTCTCCTTGTAGTTCTTTCTTGCTCTCTTCCTCTTATCTTCTATGTAATTGTTGTTCTTAATGGTCGTACTCCTTCTCTCTTTCCTCCTCAAACTCTTATAAGTCGGTATATTACCACCGCGTATGGCACCATTTATATAAGTCGTTATATTACCACCGCGTATGGCACCATTTATATAAGTCTGATATATGTATACAGACTTATCTGGTATGAGTTAAATTGGTACTTCCAGCTTTGTACACATTTATTTAGAGTCCAGTAAGGAGCGTAGAGATTACAACCAAGTACAATGAATGTCTTGAGCACAGCCAGGGAGTGTCGGATGGGGCGAGTGAGCAGAGCGTGTTTGTAGCGTCGATGTACGAGGTCTTCTCCCCTTTCTCCTAGTGATTCTGGCTTCTTATCACTTCTTGTTGATCCTATACTTTATGCTGACAACTAGGCATTTGCCCTGTGACATACTTTGAGAATGCAAGGTGTTCATGGGTCTCACGGTGAAACAGAGGAGGAAAGATAAACGTATAATTATATATACATACATAGATATATAATTATATGTTTATAATGTTTCTAAAAATACACTGATTCTTTTGATGTTAAGTACATGAAAATATAATGTATGGTAGTTGTAGTACTTGTTACACTTGTGTGATAATAGTTGTAATTCAATAATAATAATTATCCAAGTTAATATATATGTTAGGAGTGATAACTGACTGACACTCTACTTTTTCCTCTTTTCATTAAGCCCATTTTCTTTCATGTATCTTTCTAGTTACATGTGTTGTTATGTCTCTTCTACCCTTTCTCCTCCTCCTCCTTCTCTCTCTCCAGCTTTTACTCCTACTTTTCAAAATCACAAAAACTCTTGATCTTGTTTTTATATTAAAGCTCCACCACCACCACCACCAGGGCTCCATCACCAACTATTTCCTCCTCCTCCTCCTCCTCCTCCTCCTCCTCCTCCTCTTAATGAATTAATATTTTCATAAAGAAAAGACTCTTATCAGTTCTTAAACCGATTCCGGACAGGAAATTTAAGATTTCATTTTTGTCCTTTATTCAATTACACATTTCGTTTTCACTTCTCCCAAGATTACTTCTCCCACGCAGACCAGAGCCCGTCACGTCAATAGCGGGAGTGATGACACTGATTTTGGACATATGAATGGTGAGGGGGCAGAGGTTTATATTTTATCTCTATTTTGACATCTAAAGAATTAGGCAACAAAAAAATTACCCCTTTTTAATATTCTCTTACTGTTTTCTTTATAGGAACTGCCAACTAAACGAGTTTTTTGTTACTTTTATTTTGTCCTTGGCCAGCCCTTACGACCCATATATTGATGTTCGTAGTAGTAGTATATATTAGACAACAATGTGAGTGCAAACTCCAATCGTGTTGTTGCTGTCGTTGATCACTGGTCAAAGTGCCTCGGGGTAGACCACGTTCCGTGTGATTCCACAGGGCGCCAACACTTCGACGGCATCAGCACAGCCAACCCTTGACAGGCTGATGTAGAGTTGGCCGTGCGTGAACACGGGTGTAGGCAAGTAGACTCCCACGTAGCTCTTGGTCTGGCCCTGTCACTTGTTGATCGTCATGGCAAATGCAACACGGATGGGAAATTGCAGACGCCGCATGCGGAATCCAGTGCCAGACGCTGCCTGCGTGATGATGGGTACGCGAGGCAGGTAGAAGTCTTCTACACCTCGGCTGCTCGGTTGAAGTGCTTTACAGCGTAAATTGATCGTGATCGTGGCGCCTTTGCCTCGAAAATATAATATATATTCTTATAATATATAAAATAGGTATACGTATATATACATAAGTATAATGTATATTATATAAGTATAATATATGGGTAAATGTTGTATAGTTCAATTACACCGTCATAAGCAAATATTAACGCAAACACGGATGTCCTGCCGACCGGTAGCAGTACAGAGGAGCGCAGTAGCGAAAAAAAATTGAGAGAGAGAGAGAGAGAGAGAAGGAGAGAGAGAGAGAGAGGAGAGAGAGAGAGAGAGAGGAGAGAGAGAGAGAGAGAGAGNTCTCTCTCTCTCTCTCCTCTCTCTCTCTCTCTCTCCTTAACAAAGTACCACAAGCTCCACCAACTTACGGAAGCTCATCAGGATTATCTCGCTAAAGAGCTTTAGTTGAGCGGCAGAATTTTGGGACTAAGGGAGGGGGACCATTATAGGTATTTACAAGTCCTTTTGAGAGAGAGAGAGAGAGAGAGAGAGAGAGAGGAGAGAGAGAGAGAGAGAGAGAGAGAGAGAGAGAGAGAGAGAGAATGTTAGTAAAGGTAGAAAAAAATGCTTGAAGTAGAAATGTCAGCATTGAATGTAGTAGTATTAAGTAGTGTTGTCATTACTAATACTACATAATACTAATATACTAATACAAATACTAATGCTGATCATTGTATTGAAGTAATGATTAATCTAGCAATGCCTATCGTATTATTATCTCTTGTAGTTAATTATGTCTAATTTGTGTCTTTTAAGGAATATCTGGAAGTATCATACAATTGTGAAATGGCTGAAATAGGGACTTCTAATCATTGTAACTGAAAATTGACTCCAGATTCGTGTTCAGCATGCCCGAAAAATGCTAGGAACAAATTTTCAAGCAAATCAATTTTCGATTTTTTCGCAAAATAAAAAAAAACTATGGCAGATACGTACAAGAGGTATAGAGAAGTAAATATGAACTAGATCAAGGGCTATCAAAAAAATATTGATTGGTAAATAAGCGAGAAAATAGCATATTCGTACATTTATATATAACATTACACACACACACACACGCACGCACGCACGCACGCACGCACGCACGCACGCACGCACGCACGCACGCACGCACGCACGCACGCACACGCACGCACGCACCACGCACGCACGCACGCACGCACGCACGCACCACGCACGCACGCACGCACGCACGCACCCGCACGCACGCACGCACGCACGCACGCACGCACGCACGCACGCACGCACGCACGCACGCACGCACGCACGCACGCACGCACGCACGCACGCACGCACGCACGCACGCACGCACGCACGCACGCACGCACGCACGCACGCACGCACACACACACACACACACACACACACATTTTCTGTACTAGATGACAAATATAACCGTGATTTAGATGTTACTCAGTCTTGCTTACGATCAAGATACTTAAATGTCCCCAAATCAGATTATATATTTCTTGATTCTTTTTCTTCTATTAATGCAGATAGTAATACAACTACAACACTTTTCAGTATGAACATACGTTCTATACCAACCAATATCCAATCATTTGTCGACTTAATTTTAGTTAATGCATGTGTAAACATTAATGTTATAGGTTTTACAGAAACTAGATTAGACCATGACCTTATTCCATTATATCAGTTGCCTGGTTATAATTTGTTCAGCAAATCTAGAAACAGGAATGGCGGTGGCGTAGCTATGTATATTTCTAGTGACTATAATTCTAGCTTGTCTAATGATGTTTCCTTCGTTGAGCCTTACATAGAGTGTTTAGGTGTTATATGTATCCACGCAGACAAGAAGTATTTATATATATATGTATATATAGGTCTCCTAGTGGCAATGTTGATAATTTCTTAAATAGACTAAATGATATATTTTCTACAGCAAATGAGAAAAGGTATGATGGTATCTATGTTTTTGGAGACTTTTAATCTTGATTTGTTAAAACATTATGATAGAAATGTCTCTGAGTGCATCAATTTAATGTACTCTTTCTCACTTTTTCCTTTAATCACCAGACCGACCAGAGTAACAGGTGCCTCTGCCACTTTGATTGACCATATTTGGGTGTCGCAACCAGAAACAAACATTAGCAATTATATAATACAGACAGATATCACAGATCACTTTCCAGTCGTTTCTCAGTTCACAGATCACAGTACAGGTAAATGCAAACAAGTATATATCAACAAAAGAGTCTTAACACAGACTGCGTTACAGAACATTATAATGATCTGGCGGAGGTAAGCTGGAACGATGTTTTTAGAGCAAACTGCCCAAATAAGTCTTATGATTTTTTTTTCAATAAATTTGATTATATATTTTCAGAAACATTTCCCTGTAAGAAGAATTAGAATTAATGCAAAAAAAGAACGAAGTCCATATGTTACATCAGCTTTGCGAAACAGCATAAAAGAAAGAAAAAGGTTAGAGCGACTAGCAAATAAATGGCCTTTAACATATAGAGAACAATACAGACACTACATGAAATAAATTAACATCATATTAAGAGCAGCGAAAAATAAATATTACAGAGACATGTTAAAAGAAAACCAAGGTAACCCTAAATCTCATTGGAAATCGATAAATTCATACTTGGTAGAAATTCTCACTTAAATGATCACACAATTGAGTTAAAACCATTCTGCCCTGACACCTCAAATATATTTAATGATCATTTCTTAAAATTCAAACAGCCATGAAGTTATACCAAATGAAGATTACCATCGCTATTTGAATGATCCTCCTTTATTCTCAATGTATCTACCTCCAGCAAACCATAAGGAAATAGATGACTATTTGCGCGCCCTTAAAACTGATACACCTGGATATGACGATATATCTCCCAAAATTATAAGACAAACATCCACACTATTATCTACACCTTTGACTCACATCATCAACCTTACTTTAAAAACTGGAATCTTCCCGAACAAATTAAAAATGGCAAAAGTTATCCCTATACACAAGACAGGTAGCAGGAGTGATATCAATAACTATCGACCTATATCAATACTGCCAGCATTCAGCAAAATATTTGAAAAGCTATATCCACTCGCTTGAAAAACTATTTAGAGAACAATAACCTACTCTCTGGATATCAACATGGTTTTCGTACTAACCATTCAACAGAGTCTGCAATACTACAGTTTACCAATAATATATATAACAGCTTGGAAAGAAAATTACATGTTGTAGGAGTTTTTATGGATTTGTCAAAAGCGTTTGATACAATAAATCATCACATACTACTGGATAAATTAAAGCAAATAGGAATTAGAGGTGTACCGCTGAAATTATTTGAAAATTATGTTACTAATAGGTCACAGGCTGTATACTGCAACACAAAATATTCTTGCTTTAACTCTATATCTGCAGGTGTACCACAGGGATCAATTTTAGGACCAACACTTTTTCTTATATACATTGATGATATAGTAAATGCCAGCTCTAAATTTAGATTTACCATATATGCCGATGATACAAACTTGCTGCTGGAAGATAATGATATACACAGTCTCCATTCAAATCTGATAACAGAGTTACATTTAACAAATGACTGGATAAAAGTAAACAAACTAAGACTCAATATAACCAAAACTAATTATATTTTTTTTCAAAATCGGTCCATAAAAAATCACATACCTCCACTATTGCTTGACGGTAAAATTCTACAATGTGTAACCCATACAAAATTTCTTGGTGTTATTATTGATGAAAATCTGAATTGGAACCTTCATATAGATAGCATATATTCAAAACTCTCTAGAATGTGTGGTATATTGTATAAAGTCCGTAATTATCTAACAGCTGAAGCCATGATAAGTATTCTACTACACCCTGTGTTACCCCATCTCATTTACTGTGTGCCTATATGGGCTTGTACTTGGCCTTCTTTCCTAAGAAATTAAAAGTAATACAAAACAAAATTTTAGATGCATATTTTTTATGGTAAATTTGATTCAACAGCTTCTTTATATTCAGACAATACACTTCTTGATTTTTTTAATATGCATAAATGTTTTGTTCTTTACTTCATGTTTAAAAATATAAAAATGCTCCAGGTACTTCTATTTATAAGTTTGTAGAATCAACGCATGGACCAGAGGAAGCATATGAATTTAGTATGTCCACAGTTTCCGTACAACACTCTTTAGAACAGCATCATTTGCTTTGTCCTCCACTATGGAATGCTCTGCCTACACCATAAAACTACTTACTAATAATATCAGCTTTTTTTTAATTCAAGAGGAGAGTAAAAAATCATTTCCTTGTCCTTCAGACCTCACAAACGTCCCACGAGTGATAGGTAGAATATGTATTTCATGTACATTTAAGATGCCATACATGTATACATGTATAGTATTTATGTAGTAGTTTGGTATGTGGTTTAGTCATAGTGTAGTATTTTCATGGTCATAGTAGTAGTATTATATGTATAAAGTATGTATTGGATAGCATAGGTTTACGAAAGTTCTTATTTTGATTTTTTCATATAAATGTATATGTTATGTGTTTATTGCATATATATGGATGAATGAATGATCGTATATGTGCGTGTGTGTGTGTTATGTATATGTATGTATGTGTGTATGTATGTGCATATATGTGTATATGTGTGTATGTGTGTACGTATATGCATATGTGTATGTCTGTATGTGTATATGTATGTATAGATGTATATGTATGTATGGTTTTTTTTTCTTCACGTTACAAAGTAGTATATTTTTACTACAGAAACAAACAGCCAACTGATTCTGCTCATCACATATAACTTATATCTGAACATGTCTGTCAGGGAGCCTTGGCTCGACAGACCGTGCCAACAACCACTTTTTATGTAATTACTGAATGTATATATTTACTAGTATGGCAATAAACTTTACTTACTTACTTACTTACTTACTTACAACACACACACACACACACACACACACCACACACACACACACACACACCACACACACACACCACACAACACACACACAACACGCACGCACCAGCACCGCGCGCGCGCGCGCGCCCGCAACCACGACACACAAAAAACACACACACACACACACACCACACACACACACACACACACACACACACACACACCACAACACACCACACACACACACACACACACACACACACACACACCACACACACACACACACACACACACACACACACACACCCACACACACACACACACACACACACACACACACACCACACACACACACACACACACACACACACACACACACACACCACACACACCACACAACACCACACACACACACACACACACACACACCCACACACACACACACACACAACAAGGAAATAATAAATAGTGGTTTCATTTTCCATCATCGTGTAGGGAAGGAGGTGGCTTATATCAACTCAAAAAAATAGAACGGAAGGACGTCGTCACTATAAAGAAGAATGTAGAAAATGCGAACAAAACCTTGAAAATATAGTTCAATCATGATCACGGGAATTTTTGTAATGTTGACATTATGCAAGAAAAAACATTAGGACATCATTAAATCAATTTGTATAATGTATTGTTTTTGTTCTCGCTCGTTTGATACCAGATTTATACATAACATTTATCTTTATTCTGCTTGATAACTATTTTGCGAGTCAGGAATACATGGAATACAGAGAAATACATAGGCATACTTAGGAATACCTTAGGAATACTAGGAATACAGAGAAATACATAGGAATCTTAGGAATACTTAGGAATACATGGGAAAATAACAGGAGACAGGCAGCGTCGAGACAGAGGTATACAGTAGAGTGGCTGTCGGATTTGGATTCAGTAGCGACGAACCACTCTAAAAACAAGGTCTAATCCACTTACTCTCCACTTATGTACTCTCCACTCTATCACTACCCAACCTAATCAGCCCAATTTTCTTACTCGAGGATGGACCGATATGGGGGCGGCGGGTAATAGGCACGCCGTAAGGACGATAATCTACTATAAAAAAAGTCTACTATATTATATACAAAAAATGAGCAATTTTTTTTCCCCTTTAAATCTGCTCGTGCTGATTTTATCATTAATACAGGTAAAGATTATAAATTCCTGATGATGATTTGTTGAGGTTTTTTTTAGTACATATGGTTTTGATTAATTGTAATGCCCTATGATTTTTTTTTTTTACTACTACTACTACTACTAATACTACTTTTAAATTTTTACTACTACTACTACAAACTACTATTACTACAACTACCTACTACTCTTACTACTACTTCTACTACTACAACTACCTACTACTACTACTACCTACTACTACTACTACCTACTACTACTACTACTTCTACTACGTACTACTACAACAACAATAACTACTACTACTACTAATACTACTAATACTACTAATACTACTATTATTTTTACTACTACTACTACTACTACTACTACTTTTTACTAACAACAAACCTACTATTGCAAACTACTGCTACAACTACCTACTACTACTACGTACTACTACAACAACCCAATAACAATAACATACCCCTACTACTACTACTCACTACTACTACTACTACACTACTCACTACTACTACTACCTTTTTTCTCTTTACTCCCCTACTACTACTCCCCTCCCCCTCTCTCTCTCTCTCTTCTCTCTCCTCTCTCTCCTCTCCTCTCCTCTCCTCTCTCCTCTCCTCTCTCTTTTCTCTCTCCTCTCTCTCTCTCTCTCTCTCTCTCCCCTCTCTCTCTCCTTTCTCTCTCTCTCTCTCCTCTCTCTCTCTCCTCTCTCTCTCTCTCCCTCTCTCTCTCCCATACGATGACAAACAAAATTTAAATTACCGGGACTAGAATTGTGTATTTGTTAATTATAATATGGATGCGGCGCGGCGACAACTGCATGTTGAGTGAGTTGATTTGGCGAGTTTTTTGTGTCATGATTTTCAGTCCAAAATGTGATCAGTTAAAATGTTTTTTTTTATCCCTGATGGTTGGATGTCACGCTGCCATTGCTATTGTTATTGTTGTTTGTTGTTGTTGTTGTTATTTTTGACTTGTTTGTACGCTGCATCATGATAATTAGTAAAAAAATACAAGGTTAAATGGATACACACACACACACACCCCCACACACACACACACACACACACACACACACACCAAAACACACACACACAACACACACACACCACACACACACACACACACACACACACCACACATAGGTCGGTGTTTCCGCTCCCCGGGCCCGGGGCGGAAACAGAAAGGTTTTGTTTTCCTTAAAACCCGAGCCCCTGTCCACCCAGCAGTAATGGGTACCGGGTGTTAGCCGGGGTTTTGTGACCTGCCCTCCGGGGGGCTTTGGGTTCGGCCAACACAAAACCTAAGGGGTGGATGATAAAAATTTTGATATGGAGACGGGCCACACGAGCAATTGCTCTGGCCCTGTAAAATACAACTAGATGAATACAAAACACACACACACACCCACACCACACACACACACACACACACACCACACACACACACACACACACACACACACACACACACACACACACAAATAGGTCAGGTGAGGTTTTTCGTTCATCAGGTAAGCTCAGGTACACACATTCCCTGCCTCTCTTCCCCTCTCATCTCCCCTCCTCCTCTCCTCTCCTCTTCCCCTCCTCTTCCCTTCCACTTCCCCTCGTCATCTCCCCTCCTCTCCCCCCCTCCTGTTCCCCTGCTCCTCTCCCCTCGTTATGTGGCTCTGAACACACGAAGCTTGAAATCTGACTTCTCTTCCTCCAACATCCAATACAGGAAATTCCTAGAAATGTGTTGGTCCGCTCTAAGGGAGTTTCTGCCTCGTGTAGGAATAACAAGGCAGAGACAAGCACGACCCGAGCTTTCAGACGCTGTTATCTCCCTTTTT
>JACEEZ010023808.1:0-22500 GCA_016584305.1 Chionoecetes opilio | reverse complement strand
ACATCAACCACCGAAGACTTTCTATCGAAGACAAAAAAATTTTAAATACATCTTTGTTTTTTCATAGATTATTGATATGTATTAAAAAAGGTTTTTTATATATGTATTTATATGTTTTGTTATAAAAGCACCACAGCTAAGTTTCAAAAAAGGGAATTTATAATACAATTTTCAGGTAAAGGTACTAAATTTTGCCAAATTTTCTCTTGGTTTTTCCCTGATCCCCATTTTCGGTATTATGGTTTTATAAAAACCCCCAATGATCCACTTTTGCCCTCAGAAATTTTTCCGTTCCGGGAAATAGTAGTTTTGGGGATGTATTACCCAATCCCCACTGTTAAAGAAGGGGTGTTAATTTTTAAGTGACAGGGTTAAAATTTGGTTTTATCAAACAAAATTTGTTATTTAGGTTATGGGCTAGGTAATTTTACTTTACGTGGGTTAAGAAAAGATTAAATTTAAGAAATTTGATTTGTCATTCCAAAATAAAAAGGGCAATTAGACCCCAGCAATCCTAATAAAATTTAATTCCTTTAAAATTTTTTTTCCAAAATAATGGTTATCCCCTTAAATTGATAGAAAAAACATCGCATTTCTTAGATGAAAAGTTCAACCCTAACGGGTAATCCAATTTTAAAAAAACGCACATTATTTTAAAAACTTCCTTTTTGACCTCTTATTATATATTCGAAAAAAAATAAAAGATCTTTTAAAGTTACACTTTCCTAAAAAAAAATTTTTTTAAAATACAATTTCCAAATTTTTAAAATTTGTTTGTACTAATCCATTTCCCAAAAAAAACACATTTAAAATAAAAATATCCTAACTCTTTCCCCCAATAAAATTTTTATGAATTTGGGTTTTTCGAGTTGTAAGGCTCGATACTTTTGGCGAAAAACGTCGAGAAATCAAACCCTTGGGTTCGCCAAACAAAAAAGTGTTTCTGTTCTATAGGCCCTCTTTTTTCTTCCCCTTCTAAAATCTGAAATACTTTAAACATCCGGATTTTGACACCCATTCTCTTTTGATGTTTTAGAATCTTATAAAAGGCATATTCTTTGTGATACAAAAATTTTAAATCATACATATCAAGCACTTGTCTCCGATTTAAAAATCAAGTCACCTCACCCCAATTAATTACTCAAATGATTATCCCTTTTTCGATCGTCCCGACTCCCTTTCCGATCGCCTCATGGAACAAAATTGCCCCCTTAAATATCTTTGTTCATTCAGTCACATGCACCTAGACAGCTCATTTCAAGGGTTTTTAAAATTTTAAAAATTTTACATTTTTATTTATAAATATTTGGATTATTTTATTGTTTTAAATTTTTTTTTTATTTTTCTTTTAGCGTTTTGAGCAAATATATAATATATTATTTTATAAAATTATTATATAAATTATTTAAAATATTTATTATATTAAAAATTAAATATTAATATATTATATAATATTATTATATTAAAAATTAAAATTTTAAAATTTTATAAAATATATATTATATATATATTATTAATATATATTATTTTTTATAATAATAATATTTATATTTATATAAAATAATATATATAATATTTATAAAATATATAATAATAAAAATTATATATTTTAATTAATTTATTATATATTATCTATATTCTATATATATTAAAATTAAATATCTAATTATATATAAATATATAATATAAAATATATATTATATTTTATATATATATATATATTTTTAAATTTTATTAAATTCTTTATTATAATAAATTTAATATATATATATATATATTAAAATTATTTATTTTTTATTTTATAATTATAATTATAATTTTATATATTATATTTATATATATAAATTTTTTATATTTTTATTATATATATTTTATATATACACCCGAAAAGCCGCCCCCCGGGGGATTTTTTGGCTAGCTCCTGCGGAGGGCTATTGGGTGGTCCTTGGGCCCACACCTGTTGGGGTGGGGCCTTAGGCCCCCCAAAAAACCCAGCCCCCCCGCTATTGGAGCCCTCTCCAATAGCCCCTTCAAATTTTTCCTGAAATCAGGAGTAAAAATTTTGTTTTAACCCAACCCATTCCATCACCCCCCACCCTTTCCTCCCCATTACCCACCCCCCCCACCCATTCCTTTCACCCCATTACCCTCACCCCCGATCTATTCCCCCCCCATCACCCATCCCCCCACCCCCTTTTCACTCACCCATCACCCCACCCCCATTACCCACCCCCCACCCATCACTCACCCATTACCCATCCCCTACATAAAGGTTTCCTCAATTCTCGAAACCCCACTTTTTTTCACAATTCTCGCAATAGGCTACTAAAAAAAAGAAAAAAAGTGATCGGATCATCCCCTAAGTGGGCTTAAAACCTTCCCCTTGGGCAAACCTGTTCAAAAAAAGTGCCAAAGTAGGATTCCGCACGGGGGGGGAACCTATACCCACAACACCCACAACACACACACACACACCACACAACACCCAACCACACACACCCAAAATAAAAATTTTTTTTATTAATATAAAATAATATAAAATTTTATATATAAATTTTATTATATATATATAATTAAATAAATTTTATATAATATTATATATATATATATTATAATAAATATATTTAATAATATAATTATGTAACCGGGGGCCAGCACAGGGCTCTGTTACGCCGGACTAGAACCCTCCCGGGAGAAAACAAGGAAGGTATGTCAAGTCTTGCTGAGATGCGAGGGTCATTTTTTAACGGCTGACCTCCGACCCCCCTAACAGCCCTGAAAAGCACGTTCCCAAATCTCCTCTCGGGGGGATGCTTTGAGCAGCAGATGGGCGCCTCTTTTTCGGACATGGATGGGCAAACTCGTTGGGCGAGTACTTTTGGGGAGTTGTTCACGGTGGGGCCCCCCCTGAGACTTCAACACTGGATTAAGGGATGGATGGATCCCCCCTTGCGAAAAACCGCACCCCTCTTTACGAAGTCAGAGACTGTGCTAAGTTGAGGGGGGGAAGGGCACTGGTGTTTGAAAATTCAGTGCAGAGCTCCTCAAAGCTGGGGGGGAGGCCCTGATCCTCGGGTTCAGCTGGGGGCCCCCGACTGTGTGTGGCAAACAGGGACCATTCCTCCTGATGGAAAAGGGGGGGGGTCGTCCCTATCTGGGGAAAAGGGAAAGGGGACCGCAGACTGCAACAATTACCGCGGTATTACACTGCTCAGCGTGCCAGGCAAGGCTTGCCCATCTATTGCTGACACGGATCCGCAGTCATCTGCTGAAGGATCAGAGACCTCAGCAGTCTGAGTTCACGCCTTGTAAGTCAACAACGGACCGTATCCTAGCGCTTCGTGTCCTGGTGTAATGCCGACGTGAGTTTCGACAGGGGATGCTTGCAGCCTATGTTGATCTCAAGAAGGCGTTTTGACTCAGTGCATCGTGAGTCACTCTGGATCCTCTGCGACTTCGCGTGATTCCTGCAGGGACTATTGGTTTGATAACCGATCTGTATTCTGGGACTGAGAGTGCTGTGAAGTGTGGGGCAGGTGTATCCAGCTTCTTTCCTGTTAATACAGGAGTTAGGCAAGGTGCGTCCTTGCCCCATCACTTTTCAACGCTTGTATGGACTAGGTATAGGACAAGGTTGTAGATCAAAGTGATTGTGGAGCATCCGTCGGCAATACCAGATCACTGATCTTATTTTTGCCGATGATGCAGTAATTTTTTGCTGAGTCGCTGGAGGACCTGGTGATGGCTCTCGAGGCGCTGCACGAGGAGGCAAATCCCTTGGGACTTGAGTTTTCCTGGCTTAAGACCAAGGTCCAGGTGTTTGGAGACTTACCAGATGAAGCAGTACAGTCTGCTCATGCGTGCGGCGAAGACATTGAGATCTTGGAAAGTTTTACATACCTTGGTAGCGCAGTCCATAATGACGGCGGGTCACTCAAGAAGTCTTACGACGGATTAGGCATAGCCCACGGTGCTATGGACTCGCTCAGCGGGAGTATTTGGCGTTGTCGGTACTGTGCAGGAGGACAAGATCCGGATCTTCAAGTCGCTTGTGATCCCTGTCTTACTATATGGTTGTGAGACTGGACACTAAATCGTTACTTGAAGAGACGAATCATGTCTTGGTAATAAGTGTCTTCGCAGAATCATGGGGTATCGCTGTGATGATTACGTATCAAATCAGCGATTGCACCGTGAGACTGAATCGAGGCCTATTACCTGCACAGTCCGTCAACGCCAACTAGGCTATATGGGCATGTGACACGCTACCCTGAAACCGATCCTTCCATCGGATTGTATCTGTATGAGACAATCCGGCGTGGAGGAGGCCAAGGGTGCGCCCACAAGGTTCGTGGCTGGGGCAAGTTGATGTTTCTTGTCCGAGAGCTGCTTGGTATGGGAAAGGAGCCTACATGGAGACTCCCGCGTGGTGACCTCCGGGAGTGGCGTCGTAGGGATGGCGAGGCGACGTGCCCCACGGCGTAAGCCCCCAATGATTGATTGTATTGATATATATGTTATATATATATATATATATATATATAATATATACTAGCATATATTAGATATTTTTATATACTATTATAATATATATATGCTGCAAGCCGCCCTCGGGCTCAAGGAGTTTTTGGCAAGGTGGACTTTTAGCGGAACTTTTTGGGGTCCAACCCCACGTGCTAGGGGCTGCAGTCAAGATAAAATAGAGGTTTAATTTGAATGTAAATGAGTTAACCCCTTCCACTCGGATATCAAATTTTTAGCCTAACCCCTGTGCGGCAGGCTTAATTATAATAAAAAATCATTACTATCATATATGAAGTGCCAAAGAATAGCTCTCACTTACACTACAAAAATTATGTTGGTATCGTCTTGTGGCGGCTACCAGCAAGTGAAGAGTTACTCAAAGTCGCACAGGCCGTGACCGTGCTTGCAGACGCACATAAACTACTTACTATCAACATAATACACTATTTGTACATAGAACTTCATCATGACGCATTATTCATCATACTTCTGTTTTATACTCAGATCTGTTAATATCTTGACATTACCTCGCCATTGATAGAGGGCGCGGCAGCGCACACGTCGTACTGTATCGCTTGACCTTATTAGTCACACTAAATCACGCAAGCAGAAAAGGGGTTCTATGTATCGCAACATTTTGACACTGTTGCCATAAAAGCCTATCACAGCGAATATTTACCCACATCATTGAGCGCGCAGTTTGAATACGAAACCCTATATGTACCAGCCGCAGTGAACCCTTAGATACTGAAGACCGTATTTGTACCAGCCGCATGAAGGGTTAACGAAGAACGCTTTATTCTTTTCCTTTTTACAACAAAACAAAGTGACAAAAAAATTATATTGATTGGACGATATCTTCATGTCGCGCAGTGACCATACTTCTTGGCCGTCGGAAAACATTTTCCGGGGGTCTTCGACAACTTGAAGAGGCATTGAAAGCTGGTCCTCCGACTTCGTGCGAGGGTTCTTAGTGAAATCCTGCCACAAGAGCGACCCCCTCGTTCCGCGGCGTCGTTGGTGACGAAAGGCCACGTACTCGCCTTGCCCCGGCCTGGTACATGGGGTTCGTCCCCCAATGGCAGAATCGACGTCGAGAACCCTTTGTCGATGTCCAGCAGATCCAGGAATTTTTCAGTGTTTTTCGTGACGAAGGAGGCACGGACTTTTTTTGTCTAAGTCAGCCTCCTCGACGCAAACCTTGGCGGAGGTTCCTCTGATCCCTCCATTCTTCGGAGGTTGGCAACAACATTCCGCTTCTCCTCCAGGGGCATCTCATCGTCAAAAGCGCAAGTCCTACTGTCACTTCAGACAGGTACCACATGTAAATGTCCCAACGCTTTCAGCCCTGACTCTCTGATCGCCTTTTTTCGTCTCTTTCGCGAGGCTTTGTCAAGGTCGTTTCTTGGGGCGTTTGCTGAACACGCAGCTGAAACCACGCTCGAATGTAGTAGCGTACGATGAAGATGCAGAACTCGTCCAGTTTGGAGGAACTGCGGCCTTGACGGGCGCGTAAACTGGACGGCCGCTTTTTCTGGTATTCTGCGAACTGAGGCGCGAAGATCCACATTTTCAGAGCGTAAATCGCTCTTGCCATCCATCGAGCCCGATGGACTGCTCCCGGCTTGTGGAAAAGATCTTCTTGCGGCCATGGGGGGATTCCACCAAGGAAGCGGCTAGTTCTAACAATTCCCGGTAGTCGTCACGTTGGGTGGTCCTTTGGGAGGTAGCCTGGAAAGGGGTTTGAGGATGTCGCCCCACCCAGTCCCCCTTTGGCTCTTCGTTTGCTGTCCTGTACTGGTTTTTTTCAACATACGGCCAAAAACTCTGGGAAAACGGAAAAAGGGCCCAGCGATATCTGGACTTTGAGATGTTTCGGGGATGAGGCCGAGAAACAGTTCCCGCAGAATTTCCAGCATATGATGGCGACAGGCCAGATGCAGCAATCACGACCAAGGCTTTGCTGCAGTCGAACGCACACTCCACCCTTGGACCCCGTATTCGTCGCCGTTGTGTCAAAGCACAGCGCTCGAATTCGATCGGAGATAGCCCACTCGGATATAACGGAGTGGATGGTTTTTTGCCGTAGGCTCCGCTTTGCCGTCAGTGATGGAACTGCGAGGATCTTCTCCCGCCTTCTCCAGAAAACCAGGATGGGCAGTCGGTCCAAACCCCTTCGTTTGTGAGGGATGGCATTAGTTTTCCATCCCAGTGGAGTGTGAGCGGTACATCCAGGCAAACTTTTCTTTGAGCTCTGCAGCCTTTTCCTGGCGATGACGTTTTCGCTGCCGATTGATCGTGCTCGCGCTCAACGACAATTCTCGAGTGTTCGCTCCAAGCTCCTCCGCGAATGGAAGCACACGTGTGCAGCTTTACGGTCACTTATGTTGGTCCGTCCAGAGCAGCAGAAACTTGCGGGGATATGATTTTTCTTTGCGATGGTGCACGGCGGGATCGTTTTGGTGGAGGAGATGCTATCACGTCCCTTTCTCTTCAGGCGAAGAGGACAGGTCGAAGACCGAGTTCAACGGTGGCCTGCCTTTCTGCGAATGCTTGACTTCCTGTGCAGCTCGACTTCCGTCATCGTCCCCCCGCTGCTGTGTCCGTATCTCTTTTTCCACCCAGGCCCGATCCATACCACCCTCTTCCCCTGCCCGCCCGGGTTCCTCTGAGCTTCAAGGAAGTGACAGTCCTCCTTGATCGTGATCTTGGACATGGCTTCGCGATGTGCTACTCGAACAATTTTTCAGGCAAGCCACGAAATTGGCTCGGTTTTCCTCACTTGCCCTGTTGTCCGGGATTTTGGGTTTCTTCAATCCGTTGTACTCTTCGCGCAGGGCGCCCTACTTTCTTGAGGATATCACACGGATCAAAGGCGGGAAAATTCGCCTTAGAGTACTGATGTTGAACATTGAATGCCGTCTACCGAACTGAAACGCCAAATCAAGCGGTTTAAACTTTGCGTGGTACTACAAAACACACAGGACTTCCTCACGGTCGGGAGAACACTCGATGGCAGCTCTTGAGTTTCTGGGGCTCCTACGAGCCATAACTTGTCAGTGGACCCGGGAAGACATCTGTAAAAAGAAAAACAAGACAATAAACAGAATAATAATAAAAAGGAAATAACACGTCAAAAACAGGATAAACCAATACTGAAACAACTTAAACCAAGTCTATAAACAGAAGAATAATAAACAGGGGAATAAACAGTCAATAACAGGATAAACCTATGCTGAAAACCCCATCTTCCCCAAAAAAAATGTGCGAAGCGGGATCATGCCTTCGTGCTTGGGTGTGCAATGGGACAAACATCGAAACGTCTGCGCGACATGAAGATGTCACGCTACAAGACTGAGATTTTGCTGGTAGTGCTTCCTCATCAATACAATAACTGCCGGGGGGCCCCGTTAAAATCCGAACACTTTCCAATTTTTGACGCTCCCTACCCACACCCATTACCCTCACCCCACCCATTCACTCCACCCATTACCCATCCCCTACATCAAGGTTTCCTCAATTCTCGCAACCCACTTTGCTGTTCATAATTCCCCGCTAATAGGTACTAAAAAAAAATTTAAAACAAAAAAATAAAGTGATCGGATCATCCCCTATGTGGGTTTAAAATGTTCCCCTGGTCGACTTGGTTCCAAAACTGTGCCATATGATGGGATTCCGCCACGGGGGGCGGCAAACCCATCGCGGACACACAGACACACAGACACAACACACTTTCGCTTTTTTTATAATTTTATATTATATATATATATAAAATATATATATATATATATAAATACATTTATATATATCTATAATTAAAAAGCGTGTGTGTGGTGGTGTGTCCGCGATAGGTGCCGCCCCCGTGCCCCAATCCCATCATATGGCACAGTTTTTGAAACCAGCTCCACCAGGGGCAGCTTTTTAAACCCTTATGAGATGATCCGATCACTCATTTTTTTTTTTTTTTTAGCAGCCTATTAGCGAGAATTGTGAAAAAAAAATGTGGGTTGCGAGAATTGAGGAAACCTTGATGTAGGGTGATGGGTAATGGTGGTGAATGGGTGGGGTGATGGGTGTGTGTGATGGGTAATGGGTGAGTGAATGGTGGGGGGTGATGGTAATGGGTTTAGTGAATGGGTGGGGGGTGATGGATAAGGCGTTAAAACATACTTTTCTACATCCATGATTTCAGGAAAGTTAGAAGGGGGTATCTGGAGACTTGTTTGGTGGGCCAAAGGCCCCCAAAATCACTCTCCAAAAAGCTGTTTTGGGGTGGGCCAAAAGCCCCCCCAATACCCCTCCGCAGAGCTACCCAAAAAAGTCCGCCGGGGGGGGTTTTTTTTGCGGCTATATATATATATATAATATATTATTATATATATAATATATATATATTTTATTATATATATATATATATAATATATAAATAAAATTTTTAAAATATATATAATATATATATAATATAAAATTTTAATATATATATTATATATAGATATAATAGAAAAATATATATTTTATATATATATATATTATTATTATTTTTTAAATTAATTTAATTTAATTATTATATATAAATTATATTATTATAAAATAAAATTTTATATTATTTTTTTATATATATATATATATGAATATATATTATTATATAAAAATTATAATATATTATATTATTATATATATATATAATATATAATTAGGTTTTACCCCTGTATATATATTCCCTATATAATATATAATAATTAATAATATATATATAATATATATATATATAATATATATATATATAATAAAATATATTATATATTTTAAAATTTATTATTATATAAAATGTTATATATTTATCCCGGGTGTAACACGAGTTTCTGAAAATAGTACGGGTGAAAGAAATGTTTTTCAAACCAAAAAATATTATATAACCATATTTTTTTTTAAAGTTCCTTTGGGGTGAGAAAAGCAGAAAAAATAGAGTGCAGTGTGTACTCGGGGTTGCCGCTCGGGACATTTTAAATGTTTTAAATCATAATGTTACTAGTAAGGAGCATTAATTATCTTATAACAAAAGAATTGGTTTTATGGACTTTATTTCAAATAACAGTACATGAGAACAGCGGGTGTAAAAAAGCCCCCGCCACATTCCAAAATCGAACCCACTAGCGCCCCCAATTTTGATTATATCACTGTCAACACGATATTTGGAAAAAGGTTTTTAAAAAAATTTCTCTGTTTTGGGGCTGCGTTTACGAATTGAACCCTTTTTGTCTATCACATCGGGATTTCGCGATATACTTTTTCAATATTGAGAAAAGACTCATCACCTATATATCAAATTTTCAAAAAAAAACCTGATTTTTAGTAATACATTTTGTATTTTTAAATCAGGAAATTAAAAAGATTACGAAGTCCTGTACAAGTAAATCAAATTAGTGACAAAATTTTAAAATAGAAAATATAAAAAAAATATTATGGTGCCAACAAGGGCAAGTACATTATTTGAATTTTTTTTTTTTGGGCTATCTCTATGTCCCTTCGGGGTTGTCTCCATCAAGCTCCACAATAATCCGCATCATATGTGAGTCCCCCCGGGCCTTGATACCTTTCTTCATTGTTTTAGTCCTGAGAAAACGCTCCCCTTGTTCCTCGCTCCTCCCCAAAGGGTTTCCCCCCCCCGGAAAAATTTTCCAAATGGCTGTGTAAATATGAACCTTGTACTCATTCTACATCCAAGACCCGCAGGCCCTTTGTAGCTTTTCCCACAATCTTTTATAGTTGTCGTTTCTTTTTCCCTAAAAAATTTCTTCACCACTTACAAAATGCTTTCCCAAGCTCTTTCTTCTGTTCCATTCTTGATGTGAAAAAATTTGGGATCTCTCATTGTGTTCTTATTTGAGGTCCATCAAAATATTCCCCCTTTTTCTTTCTTCACTAAGACCAGGAAAAGTTAAACATATATGCTGAAGCATTCCCATTGTCAAGAGCTTTGCGAAGTGCTTCCAATCCAATTTTTATGTGAAAGGGGAAAAAGACAATCTTTTTCCTATCCACTAAGGATCATTGAGACATTCTATCGCAGATGCCAAACTCTGTCGCGGGCCATTTTTTTTTCCCCCCCAAATGCTCTGCTGTAGCCACTGTCCAGTAACACATAAAACGGGGTATTTGGTACCCTCCTTGCTGCCCAAAAAAGAAATTAACCTTTTAAAATCGACACAAATTAACCCCCCTGAACATGAATTGCAACCTCTCTAGACATTTTGATTTTGTTATTTTTTTTTAAGTTTTACAAAATGACCTATTGGTACAGAGCCTACTTTTTCCTTGTGTAAGAACACATTCAACTTTTTTTGGAACTGTCAAAAAAGCCCCCAATCCCTTGAATCTAGCTACGTCCCATAAAAAAAATAGCCCTTCTACTCAGTACAATAAAAACTGGCCATCTGAATGGAAGTACTTACCAGTTTTGCTTCCTGTTACGATAAAATGAGACACCTGTGCCGGGGTTTTAGCATTTTGATTTTCTTGCAGTCTTGAAAACAAAGTTCAGCAGACCTTTTGGGAGATAAAGATCTCTAAAAACCAAATCTTTAAAGCAACTGAGTAAACAGAATTGGTTTTTTCACAATCTTATCAATGGCTGAAAAAAATTGTATGTCTTCTTTTCGTGGGGGGGTGAGCAGAGACGTTTTTATATTTTTTTTAAGCTCAGAAATATTGGGACAGGTATTTCTTCACATGGGGAAATGGGGCATAGCTGAAGGGAACTTGGTATTTCAAATTTTCTTGTTTTTTTATTGAAAACCCTTTTACTTTACAAAGGAGAAAAAGCCCCTCACTAAATGATTCTTGGTTCTCTCCAAACCTAGGGACTCCAAAATTAAAGTTTAGCCTTCTTCTTGAGACCCTATCCAAAGTCCAAACAGGGGTTTTTCACACTTTGTGAGGGGCCCCAAAGCTTGTCTTGGTTCCAAATGGGGCTTTTAAGTACGCAAAATACCGCTCTTAAAAAAGTCAGTAAGTTGGCCCTGAGTCTTCAAGTAAAGCTTCCCCAGATTACAAAATATATTTTGGTATTTGAGCACTTTCTTCTGTGGAATGTAAAAGGCCCTTGTTAGAGCACAAAACCAATGCGGAAAATAAAAAAAAAAAATTGTTAGCTACCCGAGTTGTTCCCCTTTAATTTGCACCCAACCACCTCCCTTTTGGGATTTTTCAAAAAAAGAAACAACGGGAAATACAAAAATAACTCAATTCAAAGTAAAATCAATAATAAAACACTACCTGCGGGCTTGCTGGGCAAGTTGAAAGTGTTTGTTTACTTTCGTATCATAAAAAGGGAATGTTTTGCATGTTAAAGAAAAAAGAAATATTCTCCGTTTTTTGGGGGAACTGAATTAAAAATAAAATATATTCCGCCCTTTTGCTCCTACTCAAAAGAAGGATAAATTTTTTTTTGAAATTTTAAAAAGGGAAAATATACCTATAGCGCAAAAAGGATGTGTAGAAAAATATAAAATCAATTTGAAATTTAGCACCCCCAAAATTTTCTAAAAAGTTCTTAAATTCCTGCCGAACTTTTTTTTTTTTTTTTTTTTTATCATAAAAAGGGAATGTTATGCATGTTCAAAAAAACAAGATATTTTCCCCGTTATTGGGGGACGAATTAAAAAAACTAATAATCCGGCCCTTTTTCTACACCTCATGAAAGGGTAAATTTTCTTTAAATTTTGAAAAGGAATTTATCCTTGCGCAAAAAAGTGTTGAAGAGAAAATTAAGTCATTTAATTCAGCCCCTCAAATTAGTCTAAAAAATGTTCTTAAAAACCATGCCAAACTTTTTTTTTTTTTTTTTGGCTCCCCGTGACCATCTTACACCATCATGACCATACGTGGCAGCGGCATTGTTTGGGCTATCGTGGGCTGCGTTTATAGGGTCAAAATTAACGATAGCGTCAAAAATTGACGCTAGTTTAATTTGACCCCTATAAACCCAGACCACGATAGCCTCACAACAAGTCACGCTCCTGACGTATGTGTCATGATGGTGAAAATGGGCCGATGGAGTATGACAGCTGTAAACTACTCACGAATGGAAAAACAACGTCATTTTGTCGTCACGATAGAGCTCAAACCCCGACTGTGCCATGACGGTGCCCCTGAAGCCACGATAGCGTCAAAGCCCCACACTGGTGGATGTTGCCATGGAATGGGGAAGAAGTAAAGATGGGAGAAAACCCGGTTGGGTACGTGTTGGTGTAGAGAAGGGGGAAACAGGGGAGGGGGGTTTTAAAAAAAGGGGGGGTTGGTGGGGGGAAAAAAGGGGGGGGAGGGGTTGGGGGTGGAGAAGGCGTTGTGGTGTTGGGGGGGATATGTGTGGTTACAAGGGGGTGGGGGCATCTTCACTGTTTAGGATAGGGGAAAGAAGCAGGGGGAGTGGGGTGTCACCGCGTGAGGGGAGCAGGGGGGTGGGAGAGAGGGGGGGGTCCCATGAGGTAGGGGGGAGGGGGTAGGTAGAGAGGGGGATGGGAGGTAAATGAAAAAAGGGGGGAAGGCTAAAGGGGGGTGGAAAAAGGGGGGGGAAGGGTAGGGATGACAGAGCGCGAAACGGTTTTTCGTCACGATAGAAAAACATCCGGGAGTGCACAGTGTACTAGAAACGATGCGTCCGATAGACTTACGATAGCGCTGGTTGGTACAACTCGGGGGGCTTCCGATTTTTTAGTGCACGCCTAATTTTCGTGGCCCCGGCCAGCGCGTCCGAGCGTTACATCGGTCACGATGGACCCCATAACCAGGGCCATGAGGCGCTGCGATTGCATTTTGGCGCGTTCGTGGTTCCTTATGGAAAGTGTGACGGGGGGGGGATTTGACTTTTGTAGCCCCATTATCGTACCGAGCCCCAAAAAAATCGTATTTTTAATAGATTTGTACAAACCTTACTAAAAAATAGTCCCCCAGATAACTTATACATCATTGAAACAGCATTCCACTTAAAAAATTTCCTCTTTTCCACCAAAATTAAAATTTATCCATCAGACTAAAATTCCCTGTAATAATTTTTTTCCAAATAAAAAGAAATTAAATATAACAAAAATATATTTACAAAACATATGACTCAAAGAAGGCAACTCGAGAACTCTACGTAGTATCTCCTCAAAAGAAAAGAGGAATTCCTGTTCCTCCTCCATTCTTTTATCCCTTGTGTCAGCTGGGGCTTATGACTGTGTCAGCTGGCGCTTATGACTGTCAGCTGTCATCGACATATCATATCATGTGTAGGGATGAAAGTAACAAAATCTGTCTTTTCCCTTACACACTGCGTTTGCTGGAAGAAAACCCAAAGTAGGGTTCCCGTTAGAAGTCATTTCTTACCTTTGTCTTGGTAAGGTGCCAAATACCCTCCCACAATCTGCGGTCCAATGCGGCAACCAACGCCCCAAAATCCTGTCATGAAAAGGACTAAAAGTCAAACTCAAAACTCTCTCTGGTGAAGTTGACAGCGACAGATTTTTTTTTGTTTTTGCGATGACCCAAATTTTTTGGGAAATTTTTTTCGATGGCACCAAACTTCCCCACACAAATTTGGGAAACATGGTTTTTGTTTACCTTATTTTATTCAAAGAGACATTTTCCCCTTGAGCTTTCCGTCGCAAATCAATAGTTTCAGAGATATAGAACATTTTAGGTGGGGGGAGGAATATGTCTCCTTGTTTACAAAATGCCTCCCTCTTCCTCTTCTTGTGACCTGCATCGCTTTTGTTTTGGAGGCGCACCCGTGCTACCTTACCCAAACCCTTACCTTAATAACCTTACCTTACCTTACCTAACCCAAAACCCAACCTAACCTGAACCTTACCTTACCTAACCAAACCTTACCTTAACTTACCTTACCTTTCCTTACCCAACCAAACCTAACCTAACCTAACCTGAACCTTACCTTACCTAACCTTACCTTACCTAACCTAACCTAAACCCAACTAACCTAACCTAACCCAACCTAACCTAACCTAACCTTACATAACCTCTAACCTCCTAAATGTGTCCAATAATAAAAAAGTTTAATAAATACCAAAAAAAAGCAATGCAGGTCACAAGAAGAGGAAGAGGGAGGCCTTTTGTAACAAGGAGACATTTTCTCCCCTCACCTAAAATGTTGTACGGTTTTTTTCTCCGAAACTATTGATTTGCGACGGAAAGCTCAAGGAGAAAATGTCTCTTAGAATACATAAGCTAAACAAAAAACCCTTTTCTCCAATTGGGTAGGGAAGTTTGGGGAACCGAAAAATGTTTCCCCTTTTTTTGTAGGGATTTTTCATAATGTAATTTTAAGTATTAAATCCCTAATTGAAATTTGTGAGCCCAATTTTTTCGTATTTTGGTACGATTTTAAAACCAAAGAAAATCGTAATCGGTCGGATATTTAAAATTATCGTACAAAACGATTTTTTATCGTCCATTTTCACAAACTGGAGGGGGGGTTAAAAAAATACTGAAAAAAGGTCCATGGCTTTGGTTTTTCAGGGAGGGGTGGGGGGGGGAACAAAAAAACCCGTGACCAGCTGATCGGCTTTAGGCCTCGCGCCTAGTAGAGTCCCCTTTCCCTCTCCCCCCCCGACGCACGCCATTACCTTATAGAGTTTTTGTTTATTACAGCCCTGCGGAAACTGCTTTTTTTTAGTAAAAAAACATGTCCTTAATCCCAAATTTTTGTTGTTATAAGATTGAAATTTGCTCCTTTAAATAGTAAACATTTTGTTTAAATAAATTCAAAAGTCACCGAGCGGCAACCGCCTCCAGGGTTAAAATTTAAATGGCCGCTTTAATTTTTCAAACTTATCTAAAGTCTAAAAAAGGTTTAAAAAACGCTTTGGGTTAAGAATTTTTTTCTGCTTGAATTACATGTTCTTTCCCCGTATCAATATTTGCAAAAATTTCGTTTTTATACCCGAAATATATTTTAAAAATATAATATATATTATAAGAAATCTTCTATATTTAATTATAAATTTATATTTTATTTTAAATTATATAATATATTTTATATTATATTATATATATAAAATATAATATAATATTTTATTTTTTAAAAATAACAAAAAGAAAAAAAAATAAAATAAAAAAATAAGGAAGATACAAGATGCCGAAAGGGCCCTCCCACGTGACAGATGTTCAGGGTTACCAAAAAAACTTGTACACCCAAACCTTTCATCCCCATCCTAAACCTACCCACCCCCCTTTTTAAAACCCCTCTAAATTTGAATCGGCCCCTAAATACCTGTCTATTTAGACTTTTCCCAACTTTTAAATTACTCTTTTTGTGAACCTATTTTTCCCTTTTTTTTTTTTAAATCTCCCGGGGTTTTTCCCCAGCTTGAATCCGTTATTTTTTGGGAACGGATTTTTTAATAGCCTAAAACTTTTTCCCACCCCTTTTAAATTATACCCCTTTACCCTTTTTAAAATCTTCTTTAAGATTGCCCCTTAATCCATTCTTTTTGGAGTGAGTGAATTTTTTTTTATTCAATCTCCCCCTTAGCAAAAGTTACGAAATCCCTTGAATATATTGGCCCAACCCTCTCTGCACTGATTCTAAAAAGGGTTTTTCCATCCTGTAATTTTGAGACCAAAATTAAAACCGTATAGCCCCGGGGTGAGGTCGGGAACTCGAGCCAAATAAAGCTAAAAAAAAACCTCAGCATTTTCCTATTTTTTAAAAATTCTGGTAATAAATCCTAACACCCTATTAGCCTATTTTTAGCCTAAATACATTTTTTTCAGGGGTTAGGAGGTTTGAGCTCCCCTTTTCATTTAACGAGTTTTCTCCCCTTCATTTGTTCAGGTGCTTTGCGTAGGTGTATTTTTATTATAAAGGGTTATTCAAAAGGGCTCACTATCAGTTTTTAAAAATTCCCCATCTGCCATTGTTCCCCCACTTTTTTAATTTAATTAAGCCCTCCCTGCAATATTTTTTACATCAGAATGTGACCCAAATAACCCTCCCTCCCTTAGTATCACCCGCAAATTTTGCTGATATCACAAAAATTTGGGGAGGGGGTGCAGAGTGGTTGGGTCTCCGACTGCGTTCTCGGTGACCCGAGTTCGATCCCTGAAAAAAAACCAAAAACCCTTTTTCTGCCCCGTCGAGTGGCCAAAGAACACCCACATGGGCCCCGCCCATTAACTCTACCCTTTGATTTTCGAGTGCATCGGGACACAGGGGGGCGGCATAGCCCCTTTTCAGGCTCCATTTTAAAATCCTGCCCGCGCCACCACGGGGGGAGGACCCCCAAACCTCACAGCCCTCAAGTGGGCCCCCAGGGCCTACCATCGGAGCCCTGTTTCCCCCCCTGCCTACAGGGGCCCTTTTAGGGAAAAAAAAAAAAAAAAAATACCTTTATCCAAAACGTTTATGTAAATCAAAACTATTTAAAGGACCCAAAAAAAGACCCCCTGTGGGGAACTCCACTTTGGGCACCCCCGCCCCCCTTCAGATTTAAAACCATTTGTTGGGAACCCTTTGCTTCTTATCACTTAGCTTAGCTTTGATCCAAAAGAAGGGAAACCCTTCCCCCTCATTTCATTAGCCTTAAAACCCTTAAATTTTAAACCCTTTAAAGGGGGGGTGAAGGACTCATACTTTCCTTAGAAAAGGTTTTGGGGGAGGGAAAGGGGGGTAAAAGTACCAGTAGGTCATTGAGATTTACGCCCAATTTTTGTCCTTTCAGAAACCTTTTTGGGTTTTTAGGGTAATTTTGGGAATTACACTAAATTGGGGGAAAAAAATTTCCCCCGAAAATTTTGGTTCTATGTTGAAAATTTTGATGTGGGATACTCGTCCCCCACCCTTCCCCCATAGGGCAGTCCTCGGCCGACCCCAAAACTGCGTGATGAGAAAATATTTAAACTTTTCCCCGACATGGAAGTGTACGTCCCTTTTTAATTTTTTTGGGTAACTTTTACCTCTAAGTACCCTTTTTAAGCTTTTGTAAGGATACCCTGTAATCCCCCACGATATGCCTCAGTTTGTTTTGAGGAGCCAATATAATATAAAAGACGCAGAAAGTTTTTCTTCTGTTTTGCCTATATACTGAGCATCTCTCCCGTCTAAGCGACGTTCTAATTTAACCCTCTAAAGCATTGATTTGGGGAAACCCAGAGGAAAAAGATAACTGATAAAAATAGTGGAAGGAAAAAAAGAAAGGGAAAAATTGGGGATGAATTTTATCCGTGAAAGGGGAAGATAGATAAAAAGGCGGGGATAAGGGCGATAAGGAAAAAAGGGGGCAAAAAAATATCCACATCTCCAGTATTTGCTAATACTACAACTACCCCTACAACTTTCTACTACTTTACCCACCACTACTTAAAATAAATTTCGTAATTTAAAATATGATAATGATAGGAAAAAGTGTACGAAAAAAAATTTAAAAATCCCTAATGATAAAAATCAAAATATAGGGGGGCCACCTCTGGCCCCTTGTTTTTTGGGTAGGGTTTTTGCGGCTGGAACGTGCCCCGTGGGGCCACGTTTCCCGCCAATTTTAAATCATTACGCTAATTACCCCATTAAAGGGGTTTTTTCTGCGAAAAAAAATTTGTTGCACAGAAACCCCCTTGATTTTTTACCCGCACTACTTGCTGTCAAAATTTTAGCTCAATCCGACAATATTAGGAGTATTATACAAATTTTTTTGGGTTAAAATTGGGTTTCCCGGGGCTTTAGTAAAAAGCCGCTCGATTCGCTCGCTTTTCCAATAATTTTAAAATCAAGGATAGGCGTTTCCCCCCCCCTGGCCCCTTTGCTTTTGGCTCATTTTTTTGCGGCTGGGAAAGTGGCAGGCCCGGGGGGGGGGCCCCGTTCTAGTCAATTAATCATTACGGGAATTCCCCATTAAGGGGTTTTATCTACGCAAAAAGGGTTTGGGCCCAAAAGACCCCCCCTTGATTTTTAAAAGCACACAAGCATGTCAAATTTTAGCTCAATCCGACAATTTAATTTGGAGTAGTTTACGCTAATTACTCATTAAGGGGTTGTTTTAAAAACCCAAAAAATTTGGGTTTTACAAAAAGACCTCCATTTATTTTGACAGCACTACTTTTCGTCAAAAGTCCCGGGTTTAAAGCGAAAACATTTAGGAATAGTTTTACCTTTTTTTGGATAAAATTGGTTCCACGGGGTTTTTATTGGGAAAAAAGGCTCGCTTCGCTCGGCCCAAACAATTTAACCGTTCAGCCCTGGCCCCTTTGCTTTTTTTCAGTTCTTCGGGCTGGGAAAGTGGCAGCGAGCCACGTTCAAACCCTTTTTTTTTTTTTTTTTTTTTTTTTTTTTCAACACAAAAAAACTGGCCCAAAGGGGAAAAACAAAAATGGGGGAAAACAAAACCCACTTAGTGGCCAGTCCCTGTAAAAAAAAACCCTTAAGAAATAAAAAATTAAAAAAAAAAGGGGGGCCAATTTTGTTCGGTGAAATTTTTAAGCCGACAATATTTAGGAGTAGTTTACGCTAATTACTCATTAAGGGCTTGTTCTACGCAAAAAGTTTGTTCCACAGACCCCCATTGATTTTGACAGCACTACTTGCATGTAAAGTTTCAGCTCAATCCGACAATATTTAGGAGTAGTTATTGGCAGCGAGCGAAGCGAGCTGCTTCTTACCATAAGACCCGTGGAACCAAGGTTAAGCCAAAAAGTGAATAACTACTCCTAAATATTGTCGGATTGAGCTGAAATTTGACATGCAAGTAGTGCTGTCAAAACCAATGGGGGTCTGTATAACAAACTTTTTGCGCAAAACAAGCCCTTAACCTAAGACGTGCGCACAGGGTGTTTCTACAGGGTCATACTGTGCGCATGTATGATGATTTTGGGACCCATTGCCAATTTCGATAAAAAGTACATCAGCGTGTAGGGAATGTTTGCGTGCATCGGCCCATATATATTTGACCCCCAAAAAAATGTCTGGGGTGGGTGGGGGAACGGTCCGTAGTTGAAAAATGTAGAGCGAATGGCACCGCGCGGCTAGATTGTCATCGAGCGGCGAGATTTCCCTGCCGAATTTTCACGCGCCCAGGGGATAGAACGAGAGGGAGGAGGGGGTGGGTTACCGCGTTTGAGGGAGGCAAGGAGTGGAGTTGTGGAGAGAGTGAAGGCAGTAAACATATGCAGCTGTGTGATAATTGTGGAGGCGCCCCAGGCGTATGGATGTATTGGGATTTTGAACCTATGTCTAGGAGGTGTCTGGTGTTCGTTGCCACCAAGAGGTCTACAATAACATGAGTCAGGAATGGAGAGAGAGAGAAAGTGAGACATGCGTATGTCGTACGTATAAATGGACTTCAGAATTGCATTTTTATGCAAGCAGACATTGCATTTTAGACACCATGTGAAGTACCACAGAAACATGTAGTCGGTGGTGGTGTCGAGAGTTGACATGTAGTTACTATACCCACACCAATTTTTAGCCGCCTGCCTAAAAACGCGCGGTTTTGGTACACGTTCAAAAGCTCTGCTCTTAAGAGTCTTCCCGCAGTCCGCCGGGGGAACTCTTAAAAGAGTCTCCCCGCAGCCCCCGGGGTAATGAGTAATTAGCGTAATGATTTAAATATTGTCGGATTGAGCTGAAATATGACATGCATGTAATGCTGTCAAAATCAATGGGGGTCTGTACAACAAGCTTTTTCCGTAGAACGAGTCCTTAAGGGAGTTATTAGCGTAATGATTTATTAAAGCAAATAAACTTCGGTTTTACAATAACTTATGTTGCTTGTTGTAGACTTCTGTAACTTTTTTTAGACTAGGTATTTTAAAACACTTTGAGCTCGCTGTCACATTCCACCGCAAAAACTGAGCCACAAGCTAAGGGGCCAGAGGGCTGGACGCCTATACTTGATTATATTTGGCACGAGCGAAGCAAGCTGCCACTTACCATAAGACCCATTCGGCGTAAGGGGAGTGGAACCATTCGTGAGCCAAAAAGTGAATAACTACTCCTAAATATTGTCGGATTGAGCTGAAATTTTACATGCAAGTAGTGCTGTCAAAATCAATGGGGGGGGGGGGGGGGGGGGGGGGGGGGTCTGTGAAACAAAACTTTTGCGTAGAATAAGCCCTTAATGAGTAATTATCGTTTTAAAAATTTTATTAAATGCTAAATAAACTTCGGTTTTACAATAACAATATATTTTTCTATGAAGTATAAAAGTGATCCACGAGCACTTTGAGCTCCCCTGCCACGTTCCGGCCGCAAGAACTGAGTCAAAAGCAAAGGGGCCAGAGGCTGGACGCCTATTCTTTATGATAAAAATAATTGGCAGCGAGCAAAGCGAGCTGCCCCTTACCATAAGACCCATTCGCGTAAGGGGAGTGGAACCATTCGTGAGCCAAAAAGTGAAAAACTACTCCTAATATTGTCGGATTGAACTTTAATTTGACATGTAAAGTATGTATGCATGTATGTAGTGCTGGCAAAATCAATGGGGTCTGTGCAACAAACTTTTTGCGTTAGAACAAGCCCTTAATGAGTAATTAGCGTAATGATTTAATTAGTGGCTTAATAAACTTCGGTTTTAAAAATAAAAAATTTTGAACTAAATTTAGGTCTGTAGACTAGGTATTCTAAAAGCACTTTTAGCTCGCTGCCACGTTCCAGCCGCAAGAACTGAGCCAAAAGCAAAGGGGCCAGAGGCTGGACGCCTATACTTGATTATAATGATAATAAGATGATAATAGTATGAATCAGTTACTAAAACATCATAGTGTATTATATACAGCAACAATTACTAGGCTACTACAGTACATTACTACAACTATCACCACCACCACTACTACACTACTGCTACTACTACTACTACTATACTACATAATTTACTACTACATCTACTACTAGTAATGCTAATGAGATAATAGCGATAATGATAATACAATGACAGTTACTAGAATCAATCCCAATGTGAAATGGCTAGAAAGAGAAGCCAAAGCCTTGACTGTACAAAAAACGTTCGAACGGCGATCAGCTCAGAAAACCTCGTGAGACACGAAAAATACTTTACTCCATCACCTCACTTTGAGGTATCCAGAGTACCTATAAAGTTATTTATACTTGCATAACGTAGGAGAAGGATGAAGCTAAAGGACGATTTTTTTTGCTTCCGATAGCTTCAGTAGTTATTTTACATATAGTCCTGAAAATAGACGATTTTTTGCAAATTAGCCCGGCTGGTGGGGCACAGGGAAGTAAATAGTCGCCCATCGCGTAAGGGTTAAGAGTCGCTCGTGTGGTACCTTGTCGAATGCCTTATATAGTCCAGGTATATTATATCATAATTACAATCATTATGATAAATCAGGAAAAGTATTTGATCCGGAGGTTGAGATAGCTGGGGATATGTTAAATTACAAATGATTATTTATAAAGTGTTTTACTCAGGAGGATACACAGACGATAAATGACCCTGTAGTGAACAAAATTGTTTATACATAGGAAGCGATGAGGAGAAACACGAAGATATTGTGATAACTAAGGATATGGTAGAAGAGGATATAGATAAAAAGAAGAATTTTAAGTCGCCAGGACCAAATGAAGTTTATCCCAGAGTATGAAAAGAATGCAAAGAGGTTGTTAGTTTTGTAGCTAGTGCACATTTTTAGAATAAAGGCTGTTATAGGCGAAGTGCCCTTAATGTGGAGGGAAGGAAATGTAGTCTCTATTTAAGAAGGAGACAGAGGGCTGAAGTCGATTATCGACCCATTAGTCTAACGTCGTGGTAGGTAAATTATTGGAATATATTATTGCAAAAAACATTAAGAGCATTTAGAAAAACATACTTTGGTCAATGATTCACAGCATGGATTTACGAAGGGAAGGTCATGTCTCACCAATTTATTGAGTTTTATAGAAAATTTATGAGACACAGATAATTAATGATTATGATATATTACCTGGACTTAGAGGCATTCGCCAAGGTACCACACGAGATCCTTTTT
>JACEEZ010023807.1:232225-238838 GCA_016584305.1 Chionoecetes opilio | reverse complement strand
GGAAGAGAGGAGAGGGAGAGGAGGAGAGGGGGAGGAGATAGAGAGAGAGAGAGAGAGAGAAGAAATTATTTTATCAATTTATTACGCCCGAAGGCGACAGACCTAGTGACCGGCATGGCCGTGGATTTTTAATAGTTACAAGGACGCGTGTCTCGCAGGGCACGCTGAACACACCCACACACGCCGTACACACCACACACACACACACACACACACACACACACTCACACTCACACTCACACTCACACTCACACCACACACCACCACAACAACACACACACACACACACACACCCCACACACACACACACACAGACACACACACACACCACACACACACTCATACACGCACACACCACACGCTCACACACACAAACACACACACAAAGGAAAAAAGTATTGTACAATCAACAGCCACCAAAGGGGTGGATGGCGAGCAAGAAGGACCTCCAAAGTTATCATTCGAGAGTCAATGTGTACAGATCTGCATTAAGTTCTGCCCCGTGGTAATAAGTCTGTCACTGTGGGGCACTGAAGGCAGTAGGTCAAGGGTGTTGGCGTTGGGACGTTACACAGTTTACAGGAGGAGTAGTGTGGGCACTCCTCTGCTTGGGAGACCTGCCACACTGGCCGGAAACCCCAACCTGAGACCAGCACTGACAACATTGTGCCGACGTACATGTGAGCCCATGTCGGCGATAGTTGTGTTTTTTTTTTTTTTTTTTTTTTTACATCACAGAGGACGGGCCAAGGGCACAACAAAAATGGGTAACACAAGCCCGCTTAGTTGCCAGTCCCTATAAAGAAGACAGTAAGAGAATAAAATAAAAAAGGGGTAGGCCAATTTAGTTCGGGAGGGTTTGTTACTTTTTCTTTTGAAAAGTATTTAAGTCATAGGAAAGTGGAAAAATAGAAACAGGAAGAGATTTCCCAGAGTTTACCAGTGAAAGGGATGAAAGAGTAAAGATATGATTAACTTTTGCATTAGGAAAATGGCAAAAATAGGGATGAGAATGAGTAGAAAGTCTTGTGCAGCGAGGCCCGGGGGAGGGGGGGAGGCAAAGCAGTTAGAAGTTCAGAAGAGCAGTGAGCTTGAAATAACGGTAGAAGAGAGCAAAAGAAGTAACCCTTGCGGCGGTTTATTTAAAGATTGAGACAGTCAGTCAGAGGAGAGGAGTTGATGAGACGAAAAGCTTTTGACTCGACCTGTTAGGAGAGCTGTATGAGTGGAATCCTCCCCAAACATTTTGAGACATACTCCATACAGGGCGGATAAGGCCCCTGTAGAGAGCAAGCAATTGGGAGGGAGAAAAAAAAAGGAAGCAGACGCCACAGGGGCACCTAAATTCTTAGAAGCTGTTTTAGCAAAAGATGAGATGTGAGATTTCCAGTTAGATTTTTTAGGTAAAGGATAGTCCTAGAATGTTCATTGTAGAAGAAGGCGACAGTTTTAGTGACATTGAAGAAGAGGGGATAGTTATCTGGTAGGTTTTGTCGAGTAGATAGGTGAAGAAATTGGGTTTTTGAGGCTTGAACAAAACAAGGTTTGCTTTGCCCCCAAACAGAAATTATAAAAGATCAGAAGTTAGCGCCGGTGGCATCTCTCCGTGAATCACTTAGTTCCTGTTGAGTTGGACTCTAATAAACGACGTTGAAAAATGCAGGGTAGAATCATCAGCGTGGGAGTGGATAGGGCTTTAAGTTAGACTTTAGAAGATCATTAATGAATAATAGAAAAGGGGTGGGGATAGGACAAAAACCCTGGGGGAACACCACTATTGAAGATTTAGGAGAAGAACGATGTCCGTCTACAGTAGCTGCAATAGAACGGTTTTGAAGAAACTTAAGATGAAGGTTACAGAGAGAAGGTTTAGAAACCGAATGACGGTAGTTTGGAAATTAAAGATTTGTGCCAGACTCTATCAATGCTTTGATATGTCAAGGGGCAACAGCAAAAGTTTCACCGAAAACCCTAAAGGAGGATGACCAAGATTCAGTTAGGAAATCTAGAAGATCGCCAGTAGATCGCCCTGCACGGAAACCGTACTGACGATCAGCTAGAAGATTGTAAGCAGATAGATGCTTAAGAATCTTCTTATTAAGTATAGATTCAAAAACTTTAGAAAGATAGGAAGTCAAAGCTATAGGACGGTTGTTTGAAGGATTAGAACGGTCACCCTTCTTAGGAACAGGTTGGATGTGAGCAAACTTCCAGCAAGAAGGAAAGGTGGAAGTAGATAGAAAAAGACGGAAAAGTTTGACCAGGCAAAGGTGCAAGCACAGAACACAGTTTTTGAGAACAATAGGAGGGACTCCGTCAGGACCGTAAGCCTTCCGAGGATCTAGGCCAGAAAAGGCAAAGAAAACATCATTACGAAGGATCTTAATGACAGGCATAATATAGTCAGAGGGTGGAGGAGAAGGAGGAACAAGCCCTTCGTCAACCAGAGTGGAATTTTTAGCAAAGGTTTGAGCGAAGAGTTCAGCTTTGGAAGTAGATGAGACAGCTGTGGAGCCATCTGGGTGAAGCATAGGAGGGAAAGATGAAGAAGAAAAATTGTTAGAGATGTTATTTGCTAGATGCCAGAAGTCACGAGAGGAATTTGATTCAGAAAGATTTTGACATTTTCTATGAATGAAAGAGCTTTTGGTAAGTTGAAGTAAAGATTACATGATTACGGGCAGAAATATAAAGGGCATGAGTTTCAAGAGATGGATGCTTACGGTACCGTTTGTGAGCCACCTCTCTATCCCGGACAGCATGAGAACAAGAAGAGTTAAACCAAGGTTGACGGGCTTTAGGATTAGAGAAAGTGTGTGGAATTTACGCCTCCATGCCAGAGACTATGACCTCAGTTATGCGCTCTACACAAAGAGGTGGGTCTTTGACATGGAAGCAGTAATCAAGCAGTTTGCACCGAAGAAAGTTGTCATGGTGCTGTATGGACACACTGGTGGCCCTGTCTGCGTCCCTGCGATGCACAGTCATGGCGTGAGCAGCTGAGTATATGCTGTTTCGAAGGCAGCGGAGGGAGGGCACAGCATTCGCATCATCCAAGCCCAGCGCACAGGCCGCCTTGGCAAGTCGATCCACCGTGTCATTACCAGCCACCCCGATGTGAGAAGGCGTCCACACGAAGAACACGACAAGAGAGGCATCGTGGGCGATGGCGAGTTGACACAGTATGTCTCGTACAACACGGCCACAGCTGGGTTTTGGCGAGGAGAGGGCGTAAAGAGCCGACTGGGAGTCACAGACTATTACCCCATTTACTCTTCGTTGAACAAGTAGAGTTACTGCATCCAGGATGCCGTGAAGTTCGCAGAAGGTGGAGCTCGATGAGTTAGGTAGCCTACGGTCGAGCCATTCATCCTCCCCAAGCGGCTCCATGGTGGGGGAGAACATGGCACACGCGGCACTCCCGTCTGCCTGCACTGAGCCGTCAACATAGATGTGGGGTGCAGCGGGGACTGACGTAGACACACCGGCGATGGTCTCCAGGGCTAATTGTTTCTGCAGGAGGGGAGGGACGTCTTTGGAGGTCGGTGTAAAAGTGACAATAGGGAGAGGAACCCGCCACGGTGGTAAGCCAGGGACAGCTGCCTCCTCGGGGACAGTAATATCAAGGCCACGAAGGTTGTTGCACACTGCATTGATGAGGTTGTGGCCACTAGGTCGAAGTGGGAGTCTTGGTGCGTCTGGGTCGAGCGATGTTCTGATGACAGCAGAGAAGTGCGGAGCAAGGTAGGGGGAGTGGAGACACTCGACAGAGAGATAGGTCACATTGGCATAAATCCTCTCCACAAGTGGGGGCAGGTCGAGCTCAGACTGCATGGTGACTATGCGAGTGGAGAGAAGACACCCCAGGATAAACCTCATGACTCGATTTTGAAATTTTTAGAGAGAGAGAGAGAGAGAGAGACGAGAGAGAGGGGGAGAGAGAGCGGAGGAGAGAAGAGGAGAGAGAGAGAGAGAGGGAGAGAGAGGAGAGAGCGAGGAGACGGAGGAGGAGGCTGAGGGAGGAGAGAGGAGAGAGGAGAGAGAGAGGAGAGAGAGAGGAGAGAGAGAAGGGAGAGAGAGAGACGAGATGAGAGGAAGAGAGAGAGAGAGAGAGAGAGAGAGAGAGAGACTGAGTCTGAGATGAGGGAGATGAGATGACAATGATGGGTGATCTGAGAGAGGTAGAGAGTTAGATGAGATAGTTGTATAATGAATTTGTCTAATTCTGTTTTTTTCGTCTCTCTCTCTCTCTCCTTCTCTCTCTCTCCTCTCTCCTCTCTGTTGTTCTCGGAGGTGTATATTGCATCAAGCAACAGCATTGGGGTGAATCAACAAAGACAACGCAAGGTCGGTCACCACGCAAGGCCAAGAAACCAACGCACTTTGCATGTAAAAAAAAAGGTCTTGGGTGTATTTGCTGCCAAACACAAACCACGAAAATTGTGTGAGTACTATAAATATCTAGAGAGACTATAGTTCTCTCGCTCCATATATTATAGTTCTCAATAGGGAGTTTTTAAAGAAAACAAAGAAACGTGAATTTATGAAGAGTGGAAGTGAGGTGGAATGAAGGAGAAGAGGAAGTTTGGTAGGAAAGAAGTAAATGAAGAAGAGGTAGGAAAAGAAGGAAGGAAGGAAGGAGGAAGGAAGGAAGGAAGGAAGAAGGAAGGAAGGAAGGTATAGGTAGGAAGGAAGAGGAAGGTAGGTAGGTATAGGTAGGAGAAGGAAGGTAGAGAAGGAAGGAAGAAGTAAGGAAGGAAGGAAGGAAGGAAAGGAAGGTAGGTAGTAGGAAGGTAGAGGAAGGTAGGAAGGAGGTAGGAGGTAGGAGGAAGGAAGGAAGGAAGGAAGGAAAAGAAGGAAGAGAAGGAAGGAAGGAGAAGGAAAGGAGAAGGAAGGTAGGAGGATGAAGAAAGGAAAGAGTAGGAAGGAAGAAAGGAAGAAAAGGAAGAGGAAGGAAGAGGAAGGAAGGAAAGGAAGGAAAGGAAGGAAGGATGAAGGAAAGGAAGAAAGGAAGGAAGGAAGAAAAGGAAGGTAGGAAGGAAGGTAGGAGTAGGAGTAGGTAGGAAAGGAGAAGGAAGGAAGGTAGGAAGACAGAGAAGGAAGGTAGGAAGAAAGGAAGAAAGAGAAGGAAGGAAGGAAAAGGAAGAAAGAAGGAAGGAAGGAAGGAAGGAAAGAAGAAGAAGGAAGGAAGAAAAGGAAGGAAGAAGAAGAGAAGAAAGAGAAGAAAAAAAAGAGAAAGAAAGAAGGAAAGAAGGAAAAGGAAGGAAGAAAGGAAGAAATATATGAGTGGCGGTAAAGTGGTCTTGAGGTGTTTGGTAATGAAATGCTCTTTAAAGAAATAATTGATTGATATAATAGATGTTTAGGTTAGGTTAGGGAGATGATTTGCGCCGCTTTGCTTCGTCGTTGTGTGGCGACATTAGTGTTTGTCATTGTCAAGGCAACAATGACAGTGGTGATGAAGGGAAGAAACCTGTATTTATTGGTTGTGTGTGTGTGTGTGTGTGTGTGTGTGTGTGTGTGTGTGTGTGTGTGTGTCGCAACGATGATTCTTAATTACGGAGAGAGAGAGAGAGAGAGAGAGAAGAGAAAAGAAGAGAGAGAAGAGAGAGAGAGGAGAGAAGAGAGAGAGAGAGAGAGAGGAAGAGAGAGGAGAGAGAGAGAGAGAGAGAGAGAGAGAGAGAGATATACTGGTCTAAATATTATGCCTTCATTTAATATAGCTTTGTTCTTCTTGTGTTTTTCTCTGAGTGAGTAACAAGTCTTGGCTCGCCGCGTCACTGTTCCTGGAAGTGTTGCCTTGTGTCGGGCTGATGTGAAGGTTGTCTAACGCCCTTTAACCCCTTGAGGCCCAGAACGTAATTTTCATTGCAATTTGGGTACCATTAGATGATTTCTAGTGACTATAAGCAACATTTTATAGATATGACCTGTTTAGTATCCTTGTCCCCTAGTTAATTTGGTATATTCAGTCACTTTTCGTAATTTTATGGCTAACAACAGACAATTTTATATAGCAAAGGAAAGATCTGGGCATGAAGGTTTTTTTTTATTTTCAAGCGTTATTTTATGATCTAAGAGACATTTTAGGGTAATGTAAGTGCTACGTTTAGCGGGAAGTTATGTCAGCCGGAACTGCTAGATCCATAGCGATAGAGGAAATTTATGGAAGATCTTATGGGTGAATTTATGTTATGTCGAGAGTTATGGGGATTCCATAGCCTTATCATAAGTACCTGTCCAGACGTCTGGCATATTTCCCCCTTTTTTGGCATTAACCCCTTCACGCCCAGACCTTTCCTTTGCTATATCATTTCCTCTTGTCATTAGGGAGCTTTAAAGAGGGGCTGGATAGGTTCATGGATGGGGATGAAAGGTGGATGTAGGTAGTGTTAGGTAACAGGAACTACCACGTGTAGGCCTCACTGCCTCTTGTAGCTTCCTTATTTTCTTATGTTATTATATGTTCTTATATGAAATCATCTGTTGTTAGCCATAAAATTACGAAAAGTGACTGAATATACCAAATTAGCTAGTGGACAAGGATACTAAATAGGTCATATCTATATAAAACATTGTTTATATGCATTAAAAATCGTCTAATGGTACACAA
>JACEEZ010023807.1:214725-224725 GCA_016584305.1 Chionoecetes opilio | reverse complement strand
GATGTAACAGGTGCAACATACCAGACATACTACATTACCTTTAGCCATTCGATTACATGAAGGGGGGGGGTGTTGGGGAATGGGAGGAGGGGGTGGTGGGGTAAGGGATGGGGATGGGGATGGGGATGGATAAAGGAAAACGTGGATTTATTTAGGAAAGGAAGAAATGGATTTTAAAAAGGATTAATATGGATTTAGGGAAGGAAAATATGGATTAAGATGGATATAAGTTAGGAAAAAGTGGATTTTGATGGATGTAAGATAATAAAAGCTGGATTTAGCGAAGGAAAAGGTGGATTTATATGGATTTAAGGTAGGAAAACGTGGATTTAGGGATGGACGAAATGGATTTATGGGAAGGAAAAGATGGATTTAGTGAAGGAAAATATGGATTTAATGAAGGAAAAGATGGATTTAGTGAAGGAAAAGATGGATTTAGTGAAGGAAAAGATGGATTTAACGAAGGAAAAGATGGATTTAGTGAAGGAAAAGATGGATTTAGTGAAGGAAAAGATGGATTTAGTGAAGGAAAAGATGGATTTAGTGAAGGAAAAGATGGATTTAGTGAAGGAAAAGATGGATTTAGTGAAGGAAAAGATGGATTTAACGAAGGAAAAGATGGATTTAGTGAAGGAAAAGATGGATTTAGTGAAGGAAAAGATGGATTTAGTGAAGGAAAAGATGGATTAGTATGGATTTAGTGAAGGAAAAGATGGATTTAATGAAGGAAAAGATGGATTTAGTGAAGGAAAAGATGGATTTAGTGAAGGAAAAGATGGATTTAGCGAAGGAAAAGATGGATTTAGTGAAGGAAAAGATGGATTTAGTGAAGGAAAAGATGGATTTAGTGAAGGAAAAGATGGATTTAATGAAGGAAAAGATGGATTTAGTGAAGGAAAAGATGGATTTATCGAAGGGAAAGATGGATTTAGTGAAGGAAAAGATGGATTTAATGAAGGAAAAGATGGATTTAGTGAAGGAAAAGATGGATTTAGTGAAGGAAAAGATGGGTTTAGTGAAGGAAAAGATGGATTTAATGAAGGAAAAGATGGATTTAGTGAAGGAAAAGATGGATTTAATGAAGGAAAAGATGGATTTAATAAAGGAAAAGATGGATTTAATGAAGGAAAAGATGGATTTAATGAAGGAAAAGATGGATTTAATGAAGGAAAAGATGGATTTAGTGAAGGAAAAGATGGATTTAATGAAGGAAAAGATGGATTTAATGAAGGAAAAGATGGATTTAGTGAAGGAAAAGATGGATTTAATGAAGGAAAAGATGGATTTAGTGAAGGAAAAGATGGATTTAATGAAGGAAAAGATGGATTTAGTGAAGGAAAAGATGGATTTAATGAAGGAAAAGATGGATTTAGTGAAGGAAAAGATGGATTTAATGAAGGAAAAGATGGATTTAATGAAGGAAAAGATGGATTTAATGAAGGAAAAGATGGATTTAGTGAAGGAAAAGATGGATTTAATGAAGGAAAAGATGGATTTAAGGAAGGAAAAGATGGATTTAGTGAAGGAAAAGATGGATTTAATGAAGGAAAAGATGGATTTAGTGAAGGAAAAGATGGATTTAATGAAGGAAAAGATGGATTTAATGAAGGAAAAGATGGATTTAATGAAGGAAAAGATGGATTTAGTGAAGGAAAAGATGGATTTAATGAAGGAAAAGATGGATTTAGTGAAGGAAAAGATGGATTTAGTGAAGGAAAAGATGGATTTAATGAAGGAAAAGATGGATTTAGTGAAGGAAAAGATGGATTTAATGAAGGAAAAGATGGATTTAGTGAAGGAAAAGATGGATTTAATGAAGGAAAAGATGGATTTAGTGAAGGAAAAGATGGATTTAATGAAGGAAAAGATGGATTTAATGAAGGAAAAGATGGATTTATATCGATTTGGGGAAGGAAAAGATGGATTTTTAGTTTGAAAGTTTTTTTTGGAGGAAAGGAAGGAGTGTGGGGTGGGGGAAGGGAGGGTTGTGTTGGGGTAAGGAGGGGGTTTGGGTGTGTTGGGGGAAGGGGTGGGGGTTAGAGTTTTAGAGGAGGAGGGGAAGGATTTTTGTGTGTGTTGGGGGAAGGGAGGAGGGGTGGATGTTGGTGGTGGGGGAAGGGGGTGGGTGTTGGTGGTGGGGGAAGGGGGTGGATGTTGGTGGTGGGGGAAGGGGGTGGGTGTTGGTGGTGGGGGAAGGGGGTGGATGTTGGTGGTGGGGGAAGGGGGTGGGTGTTGGTGGTGGGGGAAGGGAGTGGGTGTTGGTGGTGGGGGAAGGGAGTGGGTGTTGGTGGTGGGGGAAGGGGGTGGGTGTTGGTGGTGGGGGAAGGGGGTGGATGTGGTGGTGGGGGAAGGGGGTGGGTGTTGGTGGTGGGGGAAGGGGGTGGGTGTTGGTGGTGGGGGAAGGGGGTGGGTGTTGGTGGTGGGGGAAGGGGGTGGGTGTTGGTGGTGGGGGAAGGGGGTGGGTGTTGGTGGTGGGGGAAGGGGGTGGGTGTTGGTGGTGGGGAAAGGGAGGGCTGTGTTGGGGGAAGGGAGGAAGGGGGCTTCACCTTTTTTGGCATTAAATCAATCAAATCATTTAATTAAACATGGAGGAGTGAGTAATAAGAACGAGAGTTTAATGGTAAGTTAGTAAAGGAGAGTTAGTAATGTTAGTAGACAATGAGTCAATGCAATAAGGGCAAACTGAACTATTTTATTTATCTCGTGTTTTCTTAAGTAATTATAACTATAGGAAGTAGTACAAGATGATATAGTGCAGTGACCCCTTCGTGACCACCTAAACAGGCTTTCCATTTTATGTACGTATCTTTAAATTACCTTCTATTTACCCCTTACCTTACCTTACCTTACCTGACCTGACCTTACCTTACCTTACTTTACCGTACCTTACCTTACCTAACCTAACCCTACCTTACCTTACCTTACCTTACCTTACCTTACCTTACCTTACCTTACCTAACCTTACCCTACCTTACCTAACCTAACCTTACCTTACCTTACCTTACCTAACCTTACCTAACCTTACCTTACCTAACCCTACCTTACCTCACCTAACCTTACCTTACCTTACCTAACCTAACTTTACCTTACCTTACCTTACCTTACCTCACCTTACCTTACCTTACCTTACCTTACCTTACCTTACCTTACCTTACCTTACCTTACCTTACCTTACCTTACCTTACCTTACCTTACCTTACCTTACTTTCCCTCACTCATAATACCTGAAAAAAGACATAAATATAGTAGTTCATAGTGGTAAGTGTGTGTGTGTGTTTACCTTATTATATACCACTTACCTTACCTTACCTTACTTTCCCTCTCTCATAATACCAGAAAATACTTAATTATAGTAGTTCATAGTGGTGTGTGTGTTTATCTATAGTGAATTGGTGGGCATTGGTGTTACAGTGTTTCTTATACGTATGGTGGGTAGTTAGCACATAAGAACATAAGAACATAAGAAAGCTACAAGGGACTGGGAGACCTACACGTGGTAGTTCCTGTTACTTAACACTACCTACATCCACCTTTCATCCCAATCCATGAATTGATCTAGCCTTCTTTTAACCCGTAAAGCGCGGCTATGCCCATTTGGTCACTCACTAAGAAAACGCGAGTATGCCCAATTGGGCGGCCGCCAAATTAAAAAAGGTGGGCTAATTTTTCGGCCGGTGAAATCTGGCAACTCTACTTTACCTGAGAATGACCCAGGGGTCACACATAGGCTCAGTGACCCAGTGACCAGCATGGAAGGTGAAGGTGCTGACAGGTCTCTCCCTATCGCGGGCAGCAGGGAGATTAGAGAGGAAGACCCTTGCGGCCTGTTTTCTGTGAACGAGCTGTACCATGGATGCCATAAACCTCAACGCTCTTCATCTTGCAAGTACAATCATAGAAAAACCACAAGACTTTAGAAGAGTTTTTTTTTTTTTTACCGGTTGCACAAATATATGGCGAATACATTGATACACATTTAAGTTTGTTTAGCGACTATAAGAATTCTGGCAAAAGTCCCGCGTACACAGAGCTATTGTCACACAGGTATCCGCAGTTCTCTTGTAGCTTTCTTATGTTCTTATGTTCTTATGTGCTAACTACCCACCATACGTATAAGAAACACTGTAACACCAATGCCCACCAATTCACTATAGATAAACACACACACCACTATCAACTACTATAATTAAGTATTCTCTGGTATTATGAGAGAGGGAAAGTAAGGTAAGGTAAGGTAAGGTAAGGTTAGGTAAGGTTAGGTAAGGTAGCCGCAGTTTACGGGTTAAGGCTCCCTATTGAATCCGCACTAACTACCCCACGACTGAGTCCATGCCAATCATTCACCACCCTATTTGTGAACCCGTTTTATCTATTTCCTTTTTAAATCTACGCTTTTCCAGCTTGAATCCGTTACTTCTTGTTCTACCCTGGTTAATAGCCGTAAGAACTTTTCCTACCTCTTTTTTATTGTATCCCTTTATCCACTTAAACTCTTTTATCAGATCGCCCCTTACTCTACGCCTCTAAGTGGGACAAAAAGTGATTGTGGGGCATTAACAGTGATTGTCGACACCAGTTTTTATAATATACCTATAGGCCAGTTTTTTTTCTTCTTATCTCAAAACACCACTTCAAAATTAAGCCATCGACAAGGGACCAATTTATTTACAGTTTACGATTTTGGCCAATTTTTTTTAGTCTACTTTGATGATTAATTTAACGACCCTTCCTATTAGACTGGACATTACTCACACACACACACACACACACACACACACACACACACACACACACACACACACACACGAGGGGACTGGCCAACTAGCGATCTTTTTGTCACTTTTTTTGCCCTTGGCCAGTCCTTTGAGGGGTAAAAAAATGAAGAAAAACCCACTGCTATATTATGTTAGATTATGATGTGTGTGTGTGTGTGTGTGTGTGTGTGTGTGTGTGTGTGTGTGTGTATGTGTGTGTGTGTGTGTGTGTGTGTGTGTGTGTGTGTGTGTGTGTGTGTGTGTATGTGTGTGTGTGTGTGTGTGTGTGTGTGTGGTGAAACTTGAATCCTTGGACCTATATAATTATGTATGTATGTATGTATGTAGGTTATGCGTGGCACGTGGAGTTAAGTAGCCTATGTATGTCTGTATGTCTGTCTCTCACACACCATTATTAGTCATCATTAATGCCTTACTGCTGTTCATCGAGGGGGGGTGAGTCTGCAAACTTTCCCCCCCAGGGTTTTTGAAAAACCCCCAAAAAAAAACCCAAAAAAAAAAAAAAAAAAAAAAAAAACCCCCCCCCCCCCCCAAAAAAGCCCCGGAAAAAAGAACCCCCAAAAACCCCCCCCAAAAAATTGAAGTATTCCCCTCCAAATAAAAAAAACCTCCCAGTTTTTTTTATCTCACTTTTTTTCCCCTCCCCTTCCCCTTAAAGGGGGGCCCCCCCCTTGTACTATTGGGGGCCAAAATTTGGAACTTTTTAAAAACCATGGCCTTTTTTTTTTTTTAAAAAACCCCCCCTTTAAAAAATTCCCCCCGGGGGCCCCCAAATTTACAGTTTCCCCCAAAATTTTTTTTCCTCCGATAAAAAAACCCCTTTTAAAGGGGAATACCCAAAAACCCCAAAAACAAAAAAAACCCCAAACAAAAAAAAAAACCCAAAACCCCAAAACCCCCCAACAAAAAAACCCCCAAAAATACCCACAAAAATTTCCCCAAAAAAAAAAAAAAAAAAAAAAAAAAAAAAAAAAAAAAAATAAAAAAAAAAAAAAAAACCCAAAAAAAAAAAAAAGGGGGATGATTAGGATTTTTTTTTTTTTTTTGGGGGGCCGGGTTTGAGGGGTAAAAAATGAAGAAAAAATGATTATGTTAGAATAGTGTTTTGTTGTGTGTGTTGTGTGTGTTTGTTTTTGTGTGTGTGTGTTGGGGTTGTTTGTAAATTGATGGATATAAAATTAGTAGTAGTAGTATGTAGGTATGGTGAGTGGATTTAAAAGAGTATTAGTCGTATTTGTTTAAAAAATAATATGTTTTATGGTATAGGGGGGGGAGTTGTTGTTTTTGTTTTATTAGTGTTTTTTTTGTTTTTATTATTTTTTTTTTTTTTTGGTTATTATTTTTGTATTTTTTTGTTTTGTTATTTTTTGTATTATTGTGAAATTTTTTGTATTTTTTTATTATTTTTTTTTTATTTTTTATTTTTTATATTTTGAAATTTTGTTTTTTTTGTTTATTATTTTGTATTAGTTATATTTTTATTTTATTTTTTTTGTTATTTTATTATTGTGTTATTTTGTGTTGTTATTTTGTTTTTTTTTTTTGGGTTTTTATTTTGTTTTTGTTTTTTTTTTTTTTATTTTTTTGTTTGTATTATTGGTTTTATGTTTTAGTGTTAATTATTTTGTTTTTTTTTTATTTTTGTATTTTGTTGTTTTTGTTTTTTTTGTTTTTTTGTTTTGTTGTTTTATGTTTTTGTTTTTTTTTGTTTTTTTTTTTGTTATTGGTATTATTTTTTGTATATTTTGTTTTATTTTTGTTTTTTTTTGTTTTTTTTTTATATTGTGTATATTTTTGTTTTTTTGTTTTGGGTAATTTTTGTTATTTTGTTTTTTTTTTAGTTTTTTTTTTTTTTTTGGGGTGTTATTTTTTTGTATTAGTGTTTTTTTTTTTTGTTTTATTTTTTTTTTATTTTTTGTTTTGTGTTATTATGGTTTTGTTAGGTTTTTGTTTTGTTTTTTGTTTTTTGTGTTTTATTTTGAAAATTTTTTTTTAGTTTTATTATTGGTATATTGTGTATTGTGGTTTGTGTTTTGTTTTTATATGTTTTTATTTTGTATATTTTGTTTTATTTTGTATATTTTTGTATTATTGTTTTGTTTTGTGGTTTTTTTTATTTTTGTTTATTGTTTTTTGTTGGGGTTTTTTTGTTGTGTTATTAGGTATATTGTTTTGTATTTTTGTTATTATTGGTTTTATGTGTTTTTATTGTTTTTTTTTAAATTTTTGTTTTTATTTTTTTTTTTCCGATTATTTATTTTTTTTTCCTCTTTTTTTTTTTTGTTTTTTTTTTTATTTTTTTTTTTTAATGTTTTTTTAACCTTTTTTCTTTTTTTTCTTTTATTTTTTTTTTTTCTTTTATTTTGTTTTGTTTTTTTTGTTATTTTTTGGGGTTTTTTTTTTTTTTTTTTAAAATAGAAAGAAAAAAAAAAAACAAAAAAAAAAAAAAAAAACAAAAGAAAAAAAGAAAAAAAACAAAAAAAAAAAAAAAAAAAAAAAAGAAAAAAAAAAAAAAAAAAAAAAAAAAAAAAAAAAAAAAAAAAAAAAACCAAAAAAATAAAAAGAAAGTGTGGTTGAAAAAAAATAAAAAAAAAAAAAAAAAAAAAAAACAAAAAAAAACAAAACCCCAAAAAAAAAAAAAAAAAAAAAAAATATATAGAAGGTAAATTACCTTGTAGATAGTAGTAGTGAAAAAAATAAAGTAAATTTAAGGAAAAAATTTTTTATATTTAAGAAGTGGTGGAATATTACATTTCCCCAATTTTTTGGGAAATTTTAAGAAGGGGTTGAGAGTGTTTTTTTGTTTTTGTAATTAGGAAAAAATGAAAAAATAAAAAAAAAGGGGGGGGAGTTGTTAAGGGTTAAAAGGGATCAGGGGTTTGGGCCCCCCCCGGGTGTCGCCCAAAAAAAAGTTTTTAAAATTTGAAATTATATATGCAGTAAAAAGCTAAAAAAGGAAAAGGTTATTTTTCAGTCAGTATAAATATGTACTTTTCAGTGGAAAAAGGTAGTGGGGTAATTGTAAAAAGCGGGGGGGACTTTATTGCAGGGGAATAAATTATTTGGTATTTTAAAAGTAAAAGTAGTAGGTAGTATTTTAAAGTAAAGTATAGTATAGTAGTAGTAGTAGTAGTAGAGTAAGTAGTAGTAGTAGTTATAGTTAGTAGAGGGGGGAAGAAGTAGTAAGTGGGGGTTTAGTAAGAGTAGAAATATAAAGTAGTTAGTAATAGGGGGTTTTAGTAGTAGTAGTAGTATAGGAAAAGTTAGTAGTAGGAGTATAGTAGTAGTAGTAGTAGTAGTAGTAGTAGTAGTAGTAGTAGTAGTAGTAGTAGTAGTAGTAGTAGTAGTAGTAGTAAAAAGAAAAGGAAAAAGAAAGATAAAAAAGCGAATTAAAATATAAAAAGCAAGAAAAAAAAGAATTAAAACTAAAAGAAAATGAAGTTGAAGAAGAAAAAAAGTAACAAAAGCAGAAGAAAAGTAAGAAGAAAGAAAAATAAGAAAATATAAAAGTAAAATTGTGAATCGAATGACAAAAAAAAGTAAGAATAAGAATAAACTAAAAAGAAGTACAAGCAAGAGAATTAACAGAAGCAGAAAGACAAGACAAGACAATAGGTGAAGAAGATGACCACCGTAATAACACGTTCAATCCTTATAATGATAGCACGATGCATTATTAATCAAACCACCTGTTGAACCGGTCACCCCAACGCTGTAGGTAACAAGCTAGAAAACCGGTTCTCTGCTCCAACACTTTTTGCATCCCAGTTCGCTGTCACCATTTTTTATGCTAATGTGCTTGTACTTGCATCAGGATCCCATTATCTGTGACCTATCCTCCCTTTCACTACCACACACACACACACACACACACACACACACACACACACACATAGGGAGAGGGGGGCCTTACCTATCCTCCCTTTCATTACCACACACACACACACACACACAGGGAGAGGGGGGCCTTACCTATCCTCCCTTTCACTACCACACACACACACACACATAGGGGGAGGGGGGGGTTACTTCCCCCTTCACTAAAACCCCACACACACAAAACACACACAAACAGGGGGAGGGGGGCCTTACCATCCTCCCTTTCACTACCACCACCAAACACACACACACACCACCCCACACACACACACACACACACACACACACACACACACACACACAAAACAACACAGGGAGAGGGGCCTTACCTATCCTCCCTTTCACTACCCACCCCAAAACCCACACACAACACACACACACAACAGGGAGAGGGGGCCTTACCATCCTCCCTTTCCAACCACACACACCCCACACCCCACCCCACACAAGGGGGAGGGGGCCTTTCCTTCCCTCCCTTTCACTACCCCACAACCCACCACACACACCACAAACCACCACCCCCACAACACACACACACACACACACACCACCAAGGGGGAGGGGGCCTTACCTATCCCCCCTTTTCACACACCACCAAACACAACCACACACACAACACCCCCAAAAGGGGAGGGGGCCTTCCCCATCCTCCCTTTTACTACCACACACACAACAACCCAAAAACACAGGGAGAGGAGGGCCCTTCCTATCCCCCCTTTCACTACCCACACACACACACACACACAACTAGGGAGGGGGGGGGCCTTTCCATCCTCCCCTTTCCACTACCACACACCCCACACACCTAGGGGAGGGGGGTTTCCTACCTCCTTCCTACCACACCACACACAACACACACACAAACATAAAGGGAGAGGGGGCCTTACCTATCCCCCCTTTCACTACCACACACACACACCCCAATAGGGAGAGGGGGCTTACCTATCCTCCCTTTTACTAAAAAAACCCCACACACACACAACAAAGGGAGGGGGGGGGCTTACTATCCTCCCTTTCACTACCACAAACCAACACACACCCCACACCACGGAGAGGGGGCCTTACCCATCCCCCCTTTCACTACCACACACACACACCCCACACAGGGGGGGGGGGGGGCCTTTCCTATCCCCCCCTTTCCTACCACACACCCCACACACACACAGGGAGAGGGGGCCTTTCCTATCCTCCCTTCACTACCACACACCCAGGACACCACACACAACCCCAAAACCACACACACAAGGGAGAGGGGGGCCTTACCTATCCTCCCCTTTCACTACCACACACAGGACACCACCCCCAACAACACACACCACACACACACCACAGGGGGAGGGGGGGGT
>JACEEZ010023807.1:209725-212225 GCA_016584305.1 Chionoecetes opilio | reverse complement strand
TGTGGGTGCAGGGTGTTTATGTGTGAGTGTGTCTTGGTGTGTGTGTTCTGTGTGTGTGGTTGTGAGTGTGATGATGTATCTGTGTTGTGTTCTTGTTATTCGTGTCTTGTTGTTTCTGTGTAGCTGTGTGTCTGTTGTGTGTCTGGTGTGTGTAAATGTGTGTGTGTTCTAATAAACGTGTAGTGTTACTCTGAGTGTGAGAGTGTTCTGGTAGAGTGTTGTGTGTGGTGTTCTTGTGTGTAGTGTGTTCTTGGTGTGTGTGTGTCTTGTGTGTGTGTGTTCTTGTGTGTAGTGTGTTCTTGTGTGAGTGTTTTTGTTGTGTGTGTGTCTGTGTGTGTGTGGTTCTTGTGTGTGTTTTTCTTTTGTAGTTGTCATTGTGTGTGTGGTGTCTTGTGGTGTGTGTGTCTTGTGTGTGTGTGTTCTTGTGTGTGTGTGTGTTCTTGGTGGGTGTTCTGTGTGTGTGTGTTCTTGTGTGTGTGTGTTTTGTGTGTGTGGTGTGTCTTGTGTGTGTGTGTTCTTGTGTGTGGGGTGTTCTGTGTGTGTGTGTGTTCTTGTGTGTAGTGTGTTTTGTGGTAGTGTGTGTCTTGTGTGTGTGTGTGTTCTTGTGTGTGTGTGTTCTGTGTGTGTGGTGTATTGTGTGTTGTGTGTTCTTGTGTGTGGTGTTCTTGTGTGATGTGTGTTCTGTTGTGTAGTTGTGTTCTTGTGTGTGTGTGTTTCTTTGTGTTGTGTTGTTTGTGCTTGTGTGTGTGTTCTTGTGTGTGTGTGTTCTTGGTGTGTTGTGTCTTGTGTGTGTGTGTTCTTGTGTGTGTGTGTTCTGTGTGTGGTGTTCTGTGTGTGTGTGTTCTTGTGTGTGTGTGTTCTTGTGTGTGTGTGTTCTTGTGTGTGTGTGTGTTCTTGTGTGTGTGTGTTCTTGTGTGTGTGTGTTCTTGTGTGTGTGTGTTCTTGTGTGTGTGTGTTCTTGTGTGTGTGTGTGTTCTTGTGTGTGTGTGTTCTTGTGTGTGTGTGTTCTTGTGTGTTGTGTTTTGTGTGTGTGTGTTCTTGTGTGTGTGTGTTCTTGTGTGTGTGTTTTGTGTGTGTTGTTCTTGTGTTGTGTGTTCTTGTGTGTTGTGTTTGTGTGTGTGTTCTTGTGTGGTGTGTGTGTCTTGTGTGGTGTTTCTTGTGTGTGTGTTCTTGTGTGTGTGTGTTCTTGTGTGTGTGTTTGTGTGTGTTTCTTGTGTGTGTGTGTGTTTTGTTGTTTGTGTGTGTGTGTTCTTGTGTGTGTGTTTCTTGTGTGTGTGTGTTCTTGTGTTGTGTGTTCTGTGTGTGTTGTTCTTGTGTGTGGTGTTGTTCTTGTGTGTGTGTGTTCTTGGTGTGTGTTCTTGTGGTGTGTTCTTGTGTGTGTGTGTTCTTGTGTGTGTGTGTTCTTGTGTGTGTGTCTGTGTGTGTTGTTTTGTGTGTGTGTTTCTGTGTGTGTGTGTGTTCTTGTGTGTTGTGTGTTCTTGTGTTGTGTGTTCTTGTGTGTGTGGTTCTTGTGTGTGTGTGTGTGTGTTGTGTGTGTGTGTGTGTTCTTGTGTGTGTGTGTTCTTGTGTGTGGTTCTTGTGTGTGTGTGTTCTTGTGTGTGTGGTTCTGTTGGTGTGTGTTCTTGTGTGTGTGTGTTTGTGTTGTGTTTCTTGTGTGTGTGTGTTCTGTTGTGTGTGTGTTGTTTTTGTGTGTGTGTGTGTTCTTGTGTGTGTGTGTTCTTTGTGTGTGTGTGTGTTTCTTGTGTGTGTGTGTTCTTGTGTGTGTGTGTTTTTGTGTGTGTGTTCTGTGTGTGGTGTCGTGGTGTGTGTCTTGTGTGGTGTTTGTGTGTGGTGTCTTGTGTTGTGTGTGTTTCTTGTGTGTGTGTGGTTTCTTTGTGTGTGTGTGTGTTCTTGGTGTGTGTGTTCTTGTGTGTGTGTGTTCTTGTGGTGTTGTGTGTTCTTGTGTGTGTGTGTTCTTGTGTGTGTGTGTTCTTGTGTGTGTGTGTTCTTGTGTGTGTTGTGTTCTTTGTGTGTGTGTGTTTCTTGTGTGTGTGTGTTCTTGTGTGTGTGTGTTCTTGTGTGTGTGTGTTCTTGTGTGTGTGGTTCTTGGTGTGTGTGTTTGTTGTGTGTGTTTTGTGTGTTGTTTCTTGTGTGTGTGTGTTCTTGTGTGTGTGTGTGTTCTTTGTGTGTGTTCGTGTTGTGTCTTGTGTGTGTGTGTGTTCTTGTGTGTTGTGTGTTCTTTGTGTGTGGTCTGTGTGTGTGTGTTCTGTGTGTGTGTGTTCTTGTGTGTTGTGTGTTCTTGTGTGTGTGTTGTTCTTGTGTTGTGTTTGTGTGGTTCTTGTGTGTGTGTGTTCTTGTGTGTGTGTGTTCTTGTGTGTATGTGTGTTTCTTGTGTGTGTGTGTGTGTGTTCTTGTGTGTGTGTGTGTTTTGTGTGTGTGTGTGTTCTTGTGTGTTGTGTGTTCTTGTGTGTGTGTGTGTTCTTGTGTGTGTATTTGGTGTGTGTTTCTTTGTGTGGTGTGT
>JACEEZ010023807.1:202225-204725 GCA_016584305.1 Chionoecetes opilio | reverse complement strand
CCACCATCCCAAGCCTGATAGTTAGATAGATAGATAGTTGTCTAATGAGCTACTACTCGTAAGCCCAAACTCGTGTACATAAGAACATTAGAAAATAAGGAAGCTACAAGAGGCTGGGAGACCTACACGTGGTACTTCTTAACCACTCTGCTACCGCCGCCAATGGGGAGGTGGTAGCAGAGTGGTTAGTGTCACTGAGTGGCGTTCTCGAAGACCCGAGTTCGATCCCGATTGAGACCCATAAATCCACTTAAAATATTGCTGCACCGTCGAGTGGCCTAAGAACACCCACATGTTGTCCATAACTCTACCTTGGATTGCGAGTGCATCGGAGGACACAGGGGGGCGGCATGAGCCTCTAATCACAGGCGTCACTATAACAATCCTGCCTGCACCACCACGGGTGAGGGCTATCCATCACAGCCCTCAAGTGAGCCTCCAAGGTCTACCATCCGAGCCTTAGAAGGTGACTGCCTACACGCGCATATATGTATATGTAAAAAAAAAGAACTTAACACTACCTACATCCACCTTTCATACCCATACATGAAATGATCTAGCCTCCTTTTAAAGCTCCCTATTGACTCCGCACTGACCACCTGACGACTGAGTCCATGCCAATCATTTACCACCCTATATGTGAACCCGTTTTTCCCTATTTCCTTTTTAAATTTACGTTTTTTCAATTTGAATCCGTTACTTCTTGTTCTACCCTGCTTATTATAGTAAGTATAGTATATAGTAATTATAGTATTATAGTAAGGCGATGTTCTATGGCTGACTTTGGGCTGGAACAACACTTAGAATAGTACAGCGTGGACACTGAAAAGTTATACCAGGAGCAACACAACACTACCGTTCATTATGAGAAGAGGTAATAATGATAAGTTATGAGAGAGGTTAAGTTTGCAAGGACGCATATCTACACTAACCCAAGAGAGGGAAAGATGATTTTTGGTATCGTCAGGCAGTACCTCAGCCCTGTCGTATTGTTGATTTCCAAGGACGATCTTTTGGAGGAGGAGGAGGAGGAGGAAGAGGAGGAGGAGGAGGAGGAGGAGGAGGAGGAGGAGAAGAAGGAGGAGGAGGAGGAGGACGAGGAGAAGGAGAAGGAGGAGGAGGAGGAGGAGGAGGAGGAGGAGGAGAAGGAGAAGGAGGAGGAGGAGGAGGAGGAGGAGAAGGAGGGGGAGGGGGAATAAATACACAACTGACGAAGTGAATTTATAGATCTCCTTAAACAGATGAATAAAGAAAAGGGTGACAAATATAATGGAGAAGGGGAGGAGGAAGTGTTATAGAATGATGAGAGAGAGAGAGAGAGAGAGAGAGAGAGAGAGAGAGAGAGAGAGAGAGAGAGAGAGAGAGAGAGAGAGAGAGAGAGAGAGAGAGAGAGAGAGAGAGAGTATTTTTTGGAGTGAAAAGATAATGGTTCGAGATCCACAAAACAGCTTTAATTGCTACTTTACGTAACAAAAGAAACTCCATCTGCTACTCGCCTGCTAGAATAACAGTGGGCGAGTTTTTATTAGTCAAGTATAAATGGTAGAGTTCAGTTAATAGGCTTTGAGTTCTAAGAATGGAAGTGTTGGAGTTGTAGTAGATCATGTTAGGGATTTTACTCTTTAAAGCGTTTATAAGTTATTTTATAGTTGTAGTTGTAGTTTTATAGTTATAGTTGTAGTTTTAGAGTTATAGTTGTATTTTTAGAGTTATAGTTGTAGTTTTAGAGTTATAGTTGTAGTTTTATAGTTATAGTTGTAGTTTTATAGTTATAGTTGTAGTTTTAGAGTTATAGTTGTATTTTTAGAGTTATAGTTGTAGTTTTAGAGTTATAGTTGTAGTTTTATAGTTATAGTGATGTGTGCCTCTTTGCGGAGTGTATTACTTGCATAGTCTAGAATTAGAGAGAGAGAGAGAGAGAGAGAGAAGAGGGGACGAGAGAGAACGAGAGAGAGAGAGAGAGAGAGAGAGAGAGAGAGAGAGAGAGAGAGAGAGAGAGAGAGAGAGAGAGAGAATGTGTGTGTGTGTGTGTGTGTGTGTGTGTTGTGTGTGTGTGTGTGTGTGTGTGTGTGTGTGTGTGTGTGTGTATGTGTGTGTGTGTGTGTGTATTTACCTAGTTGTTTACCTAGTTGTAACATACAAGAAAAGAGCTATGCTCGTACTGTCCCGTCTCCAAATCTACTATTATCCAGCTTGCCTTTGAAGTCCTGAATACTTCTTGAAATCTCTTCTTGTGTGTGTGTGTGTGTGTGTGTGTGTGTGTGTGTGTGTGTGTGTGTGTGTGTGTGTGTGTGTGTGTGTGTGTGTGTGTGTGTGTGTGTTAACCTAGTTTTACCTATAGTTGTGACATCAAAGACATTCTACAACAAGATACCTCACTCGCGGTCCCTCCAATGCAACTTCTGTTATCCGCCGACGGTGGCGCCGCCGTGCGGCAGGTGTTGTACCAGCCTGTATGCCCATTCACTTGCTGCATATGACCAAAGAATATTTACTTCAA
>JACEEZ010023807.1:172225-189725 GCA_016584305.1 Chionoecetes opilio | reverse complement strand
TTAATCCCCATTCTACACTCGCTCTCTCTCTCTCTCTCTCTCTCTCTCTCCATTCGTGGCATCGCGAAGGGAATACAAAACATCAACAACAGTAATAAACATCTCAAAACTTTAAACTTTCAACCACAAAACTTTACGCACAGCGAATTTCCTTATCACAAAGTTCCTGAGGCCAATTCTTTCACAACTTAACGGAACGAACAGACGTAGAAACACTTTTTTGAGTTCGTCTCATGCTGACTGTGTTGCTCTGATGAACGGCCTGACCTGGACATACACAGCCACTTGTCCGCACTTCAGAACTTTACTGCCAATGAACGGAACGAGCGGAACGAGCGGAACGCAGCACGCCAAACAGAACAGTCGGAGTGGACATTAACGGATAATTTTTCAGAATTGTTTAGTCCGTTTTCGTCTCATTTCCTATAATTGCGTTGATTTAGGACCTTTAATACCCTAATTATAGTCATCAGAACATAAGAAAATAAGGAAGCTACAAGAGGCCGTGTAGCTTCCTTATTTTCTTATGTTCTGATGACTAGAATCTGGGTAGTCAGTAAAGAGTAGAGAAATAAAGAACTTGTGGGTAAGTAGGACAAACTCAAGGGTTCTTTGCCTTTCCTCCTCAGGTGAAATGACTAATGCGTTAACGGGTGTTCTCGCGTACAAAATATTCTTGCCTTTTTTGATTAACTGAAGGAAGGAAGGAAGGAAGGAAGGAAGGAAGGAAGGAAGGAAGGAAGGAAGGAAGGAAGGAAGGAAGGAAGGAAGGAAGGAAGGAAGGAAGGAAGGAAGGCAGGAAGGGTATTGTTATTCTAGTATGTTTTTTATCAAGTTTCATAAGTATTTTCTAGGAGTAAGAGGTTTTTTGATTAACTGAAGGAAGGAAGGAAGGCAGGAAGGAAGGGTATTGTTATTCTAGTATGTTTTTTATCAAGTTTCATAAGTATTTTCTAGGAGTAAGAGGTTTTTTGATTAACTGAAGGAAGGAAGGAAGGAAGGAAGGAAGGAAGGAAGGAAGGAAGGAAGGCAGGAAGGAAGGAAGGAAGGCAGGAAGGAAGGGTATTGTTATTCGAGTATGTTTTTTATCAAGTTTCATAAGTATTTTCTAGGAGTAAGAGGTTTTTTGATTAACTGAAGGAAGGAAGGAAGGAAGGAAGGAAGGAAGGAAGGAAGGAAGGAAGGAAGGCAGGAAGGAAGGAAGGAAGGAAGGAAGGAAGGATATTGTTATTCGAGTATGTTTTTTATCAAGTTTCATAAATATTTTCTAAGAGTAAGAGGTTTTTTGATTAACTGAAGGAAGGAAGGAAGGAAGGAAGGAAGGAAGGAAGGAAGGAAGGAAGGAAGGAAGGAAGGAAGGAAGGAAGGAAGGAAGGAAGGAAGGAAGGAAGGAAGGAAGGAAGGAAGGAAGGATATTGTTACTCTAGTATGTTTTTTATCAAGTTTCATAAATATTTTCTAAGAGTAAGAGGTTTTTTGATTAACTGAAGGAAGGAAGGAAGGAAGGAAGGAAGGGTATTGTTATTCTAGTATGTTTTTTGATCAAGTTTCATAAATAGTCTTTGAGGAGGTCAGCCACAGTAAAGTAATCAGCTCCATTTCTTTGTTTGGTTCATTGACAGTCAAGTAGTGAAGTGCAGACAAACTATAATGTCCTCAGAGTTATTGTGACAAATGTTGTGATTGTTAATATTTTTTCTTCTTCGTACTTAAGATGTGGGAAATTGTGGTCCAAGGAATTGAAAAGTGTATAATTCGATCTTTTCTGTGACTTGTTTATTATTATAATTATTATATTATTATTATATTTGTGATATTTTTTTGTATTGTGATCTTTTCTTATGTCTTTCCCTCAGAATTAGGAGCTACTACTACTACTACTACTACTACTACTACTACTACTGACTACTACTACTACTACTACTACTACTACTACACCCATTGTCATTATTCCACTGTAAAAGATTTCTCATATATAGTACTTGTATCTCAATAATTTACACACTGGTGAAAGTACAACCACACACACACACACACACACACACACACACCACACACACACACACACACACTACCATATTACTATTCCTCCCAGTAATGACCAATGTACAGAAATTTGACAACTACTACTACTACTACTACTACTACTACTACTATAATTACCGAACCACAACTACAACTGATGATTGCTGTAGTCAGGTAGTTCTCCAAAGAGCTTTTTGTAGTGTTCTACGTAGACCTCACAGTGTTCACCTGAGGAGGAAAAAGAATATTTAGTTTAGGCAGAACAAACAATGATACTGCCTTCCTTCCTTCCTTCCTTCCTTCATTCGCTTGTTCCATCAGTCAATAGAAAAAAGGATAGAACATTTAGTAAGGCAGAACAAATAATACAGTTTTTCCTTCCTTCAGTTAATCAAAAAATCTCTTACGCCTAGAAAATATTTATGAAACTTGATAAAAAAACATACTAGAATAACAATACCCTTCTTGCCTGCCTTCCTTCCTTCCTTCCTTCAGTTAATCAAAAAACCTCTTACTCCTAGAAAATATTTATGAAACTTGATAAAAAAACATGCTAGAATAACAATACCCTTCCTTCCTTCCTTCCTTCCTTCAGTTAATCAAAAAAGGCAAGAATATTTTGTACGCGAGAACACACGTTAATGCATTAGTCATTTCACCTGAGGAGGAAAGGCAAAGAACACTTGAATTTGCCCTACTTACCCACAAGTTCTTTATTTCTCTACTCTTTATATGTTTCTTGAACCATCTAAAATCCTGTACAAATTATGCTAATGGTGAGGAATTAGATATTTTTTGGGGTGTGAAACTTTTGAGACATTCCAACAACTTGATTTGTAGTGAGGCAGAACAAACAATGATAGTTTTTTCTTCCCTTCCATCACTTGTTCCTTTAGTACATCAAAAAAGGAAGCAATTCATTTTTTTTTCTCATCTCAAAAACCTTTTCTCTTACCCTTCAAAAAGTCAATCAGGGGATGCCACCCACTAAATGCCAATAAAATAAAACCCACTCTTGTATAATAAAATAAAGGATATAATAAAATGCCCAATAAAACGAAAATATAAATACAGGTTGAAGTTCCCAAACTCGGCACCCTCGGGACCAGCGCCGAGCCGAGTAATGGAATTTTCCGACTTTTAGAACGTAGATATATTAAGGGAAAAAAAAAAAAAAAAAAAAAAATTCTTCAAAAGGTCAATTTTCTCAGAAATAGTTAACACATTGTTCTTCCTTTTCTTTTCACTTCCACCAGTAGGTGTTCCTGGACGTTTGGGAGCCATAATACCAATAACAGACCTGTAGAAGTACACAAAATAACAGTGTACACAACTCTACAGTCACAACACCACTGAACAATAACAACAAACAAATCGGCGGGAGAAACCAAGCGGCCTAGTGTGGTGGCACCTAGCGGCCGACCCGGCAACTACGCGCCGGGTTTTGGGTGTTCTGCCGTGTTTTGGAAAATCCGGAACCATAGCCGAGTTTTGGGTGTTGCCGAGTTTGGGAACTTCAACCTGTATAATAAAATGCCCAATAAAACGATAATATAAATAGTAATCAACAAAAAGCAGCAGTACGCACCCTTAGCGAAGGCAGCGCTGCCCCTCAGCCGGGAGTTCCTGAGGCTGAAGAAGGTGAAGGTGGCGTAGAAAACCTGCTTCTTCCCGCACCCCAACGCCGCCTCAAGGAACTTACGCGCCGACACAGACTCAGCCAGACCCACACTGCGCGCGTACCTGATCACACACACACACACACACGGATGAATAAATAGAATGATCAAATAAGCAGTGATAAGATAAGACACACACACAAGTGAAAAAAGTGGAAACGAAAATCACAGTTGAAATTGTAAAAGGATAATGCATAAAAAAAAACCCACCATAATAATATCCACCTTTACCTCCCTCTCTCTTTCCTTCCCTCCCTCCTACCTTCCCTTCCCTTCCCCCACCCCCCAATCACACACACACACACACACACACCTGAGGGCGGGGGTCACCTGGCGCTGGGAGAGCAACACCTCGATGATCTCGTCATGTGCTGTGTTGAGTCTGCACAGCATGTCCAGGCTGAGCTGCTGCCCCGCCGAGTACACCCCCACCAGGGACAACAACAGACACGCCTGGCGGGGTAACGGAAGGGAAAGCGAGGGGTTAGTGATGTATATATGTATGTATTTATGTATGTATGTTGTAAAGGGGGGTAATGTAATGTAAGAACATAAGAAGATAAGAAAATAAGGAAGCTACAAGAGGCCGCGAGACCTACACGAGGTAGTTCCTGTTACTTAACACTACCTACATCCACCTTGCATCCCCATCCATGAATTGATCTAGCCTCACTTTAAGGCTCTCTACGTACGATGTAGTTCTCTCTCTCAGTTCAGCTCTCGATGTATGTGTATCTATGTATGTTAAGTTAGTTTTAACTGTCTATGTGTCTATCTACCTGTCTGATGGGGAAAATAAATGGTACAAAAGTTACATGTGGTAAGTGTGGTAACCCCCACGCACCAGGGGCTTGGAGTCGGCCAGGACGTGGTATTGCAGCAGCTGGTGGAGTTGGTAGAAGTGTCTGGCCCGCACCAGGGCGTTGATCACCAGTTCGTACAGAAAGTGTTGAACCGTCACCCCGACCGCCCCTAACGAGCGCGTGTATTCCACCACCACGCCCACCACCGCACGGACTGATACTGTGGAGGGGGAGGAGAGGAGGGGAGTGGTTAGGTGGAGGAGTGGAGGGATTAGGTGGAAGACAGTGGTGGTGGTGGTGGGTGGAGGGGTTAGGTGGAGGAGTGCGGTGGAAGACAGTGGTGGTGGTGGGAGAGGGATGGTGAAAAAGATTGTAAGGTTAGTTTTGTAGCCAATTTTTTTTTGACATGAAAATATATAGATAGATAAATGATAGATAAGACTTGAAATTTCTCCCTTATTTTATCAACAAACAAGCCCTCTTACCCATATATTCACACCCACTAACACACTCCTCACTCACCCCCAGTTATTCTTTACCAATCAATTCACTCACTCATACTCCTAACTCACCCATTCACCAACACACTGACTCACAAACACATTCTCTTAGCCATCTATTCACTCACTCACCACTCTTTTACCCACCTATTCAGACACTCATTCACCAACACACTCACTCACAAACCCATTCTCTTACTCACCTATTCAAACACTCTCTCATTCACCTACACACTCACTCACAAGCACGCTATTTTACTCATCTATCCACTCACTCACACATCTATTCACACACTCACACACCCACCAACAAATCCATCCACTCACTCATCCACTCACAAACACATTCTTTTACCCATCTATTCACATGCCCACCTACACAAACAAACATGCACCCACACCCACACACACACCCTCCACCCAACTCACATTTCCTATCCGCTCCGCCCGCCTTCCCCTCCTTCTCCACCCTCTCCGCCTCCTCCATGAGTGGGGCCAACACAGCGCTGTACATATCCGCCTGCTCCACCACCACCACGCGCCGCTCCCCGCCTCCACTCGCCGAAGCGGAGAAGCTCACGTTCTCACCCATCTTTGGCGTAGGCGGAAGGGAGAAAAGGTGGATAGGGATTAGTGGATGGGATTAATTTGTGTGGATGTCTAAGTGGATTTTTTGTGGATAGTTTATGAATTAGTGGAGGATTAATTTGTGTGTGTGTGTGTGTGTGTGTGTGTGTGGTGTGTGTGTGTGTGTGGGTGTGTGTGTGTGTGTGTGTGTGTGTGTGTGTGTGTGTGTGTTACATCACTACCCGCAACACCTAAAATTATACGAACCCAAAACATAATGACGATAGTTTTAAGTACCACAGGAATGTCTCTTAACTAATTACGACACATACATAGCCTCATCGCCATACATAACATAATACATAGCACTCACCACTACCTCCATGCAACAGGGGTTCGGGCAAACACACATACTCGCTAACATCTACACCTACAATCATCATCATCATCATTATCCACTAAGTCATATCCATAAATTTTTCACTCGGCAAACCACCGGAATGTCAATGTGTCACTTCGTATTATTTTTTTTCGACTTAACGACCAGGAAAATGATCAATTCATAGCTATAATTTTTCACTCGGCAAACCAGCAGAATACGTAAGTGTAAATCCGTATACATTTTTGCTCCCTTAACGACCGACGAAATGTTCAATTCCGCTAATTGGTCTTGCATGGAATTTTTAGTACATACAGCCAAATTCCCAACATCCGACTTGTCCAAACAACCGACTTTTTTCACCACCACATTGTGTCTTGTTTTGGCCATTTATTTGACTTCGTTTTTCTTTAGTTTTTAGAAGACATTGATTTGTGGCTTTATTTAGGCATGAATTTTACTTTCGCGTCTACCACTGGCTCGGCCTTCAAGAGCTGCATCTTTTATGTTCTATACCCTTTTGTCCTTACGTTTATGGTTACTGTGATATCCGAACATCCGACTATTCCAATTATCCGACCTCCCTTCGGTCCCCACAAGGTCGGATAATTAATACTTAGCTGTATATTTTTTAGTATATTTTTTAGTATATTTTAGTATTAGTTTATTTCCAGTATATTATTTAACCCGTGAACTATTCGACCACTTAGCAAAAATTTTAAGCCAATTTTTAACGTCATTTTGATTTTAGAACTGATTTTAGATTTTGATTGAGATTTTGTGAACGATTTGAACACTGAGCAACATTTCAAGAGGTCATTTTCATAGGTCAAAGTTAATTTTAGAGGTCAGACCACCACTCACCCATGAAAAGAATGTATTGAAACTGCCTGTCTTATATATAGTTAAGAAATAAACTCAAAAGAAATAGGTTATACACGTCATCAAAACACTCTCAGGGAACATGACGAAGAAAATAAATAGATAAATATTAATGTTTCTGAAGCTTTAAGTTTGCGAATGAAAAATATCCAGACATGACAATGGGATAAAATCTACACGAGAGAGAGAGAGAGAGAGAGAGAGAGAGAGAGAGAGAGAGAGAGAGAGAGAGAGAGAGAGAGAGAGACAGAGACAGAGAGAGAGTCAGGCGGGCTGCTATAGGCAAAAGCTCGCGTCAACCACAGTGTTGACAAAATATTAACAACAACAACAGAGAGAGAGAGAGAGTCACCCTGTGTTGCCAGGACCGGGATGCAACACAAGCCTCGCAACACTAATCATCATCATCATCATCTTAATACTCTCTAGCAAAAAATGACATGGGGAAACACTCACCAGAAACGAACCTGACTTCTGGGGATGGACGGGCGTGCGAGAGGAAAGTGTGCGATGAAGGAGGAAGGGAGAGGGAAAGGAAGAAAGGAAGGAAGAAGGGAAGTGGGTGATGAAGGAGGAAGAGAGAGGGAAAAGGAAGAAAGGCAGGAAGAAGGAAAGTGGGTGATGAAGGAGGAAGTGAGAGGGAAAAGGAAGAAAGGAAGGAAGAAGGGAAGTGTGTGATGAAGGAGGAAGTGAGAGGGAAAAGGAAGAGAGAGGGAAAAGGAAGAAAGGAAGGAAGGAAGGAAGAAAAGGAAGAAAGGAAGAAGGGAAGTGGGTGATGAAGGAGGAAGAGAAAGAGAAGCAAAGAGGAAGGAGAGAAAGAGAGATAAAAGAGACAAGTGAAAGGGAAAAAGAGAGAGAGAGGGAGAGATAAAAGAGACAAGCAAAAGGGAGATAAAAAGGAGATGAAGAGAGATATAAAGGAGATGATGAGAGATATAAAGGAGATGAAGAGAGATATAAAGGAGATGAAGAGAGATATAAAGGAGATGAAGAGAGATAAAAAGGAGATGATGAGAGATATAAAGGAGATGAAGAGAGATAAAAAGGAGATGATGAGAGATATAAAGGAGATGATGAGAGATATAAAGGAGATGAAGGGAGATATAAAGGAGATGATGAGAGATATAAAGGAGGTGAAGAGAGATATAAAGGAGATGAAGAGAGATATAAAGGAGATGAAGAGAGATATAAAGGAGGTGAAGAGAGATATAAAGGAGATGAAGGGAGATATAAAGGAGATGATGAGAGATATAAAGGAGATGAAGAGAGATATAAAGGAGATGATGAGAGATATAAGGGAGATGAAGAGAGATAAAAAGGAGATGAAGAGAGATAAAAAGGAGATGAAGAGATAAAAAGGAGATGAAGAGAGATATAAAGGAGATGAAGAGAGATAAAAAGTGTTAAGAGAAAGGAGGGAAGAGATAGAAGAGACAAGGAGACAAGGGAAAAGGAAGACAGAGAGATAGAGAGATAAAAAGAGACATGTTATTCACACACCAAAAATTGTAGAATAGATCCACAAAAGTGTTTAATTAATCCAGGGTGACAAAAAGAACCTTAAGAGTGAACACCTAAACTAAGCACCTGGGCCTAAGAAATGTTTTATTATTTTTATTATCTAGGTAGTATAGAAATATCACCTCTATCAAAAAATACTCTAAGTTGATACTAATATGATCATTATTTCTATGGATTAAAAACATGGGGGCTATGGGAGGGAGGGAGAGAGGGGGGGGGTGCAATGTGAGAGGGGGGAGGGGAAGGGGTTGGTTAGCAGCATTTAATAGCAACTGTACTACTTAAGCTTTACAATTATAGTAAGAGACACATAACAAAAAGTGATAGCAAACTTTACAAATATACACACACACACACACACACACACCCACCCACCCACACACACACACACACACAACCCGTGGCGCACCCAGGGGGAAGCTAAGGCAGCCATGACCCCCCTCCGAAATTTCCTTCCACGTAAGAAATCAGACACACTAACGGTCGGTAAGAAAAACATTAGGTTCTAGCGATGTGGCTGCGTCCAGTGCGTCGCTTGCACCTACACCTGCACTACCTTGCTTTAGTGGCACTTATGCTTCACGTGATGCCTTAGACAAGCATCTAACACTACCAAAACTATTGTTGCAGTAGCAGAAATAAGGCCTGAAAAGGGAATCAGCTCATGGCGAAAAAAATGTACCATCCAGCGGCCATCGGGAAATCGGGGTTTGTTATGCTAGCTGGCGGGAAAAAAATTCTGTCCCCTCCCGAAAATAATTCCTGGGTGCCCCCTACACACACACACACACACACACACACACACATAGAACACACAGACTCATCCCTGACCTACCTGTGACTGCAGAATGGTGTTGAGGTGTTGTCTGTAGGCGGTGTTGATCTTGTCGAATATCTGTCCCAAGCACGCCAGCTGCCCTGACTCCACCACCTTGCGTACCACCACCAGCACTAACGACTTGGCTGGGGGTGATGACAGGGGTGAGGTAGACAGTCAGGGTCAAAGGAATAATATGAGGATCTAGTTTAGGGAGGACAGGAAAAAGATGACAAGGGGAAGAGTAGACGAGCTGGATTTAAAGGCCAATTAAGTCACCCAGACAGACAGTGAACAGGAAATACAAGGGAAGAAATTAATTGCTATGTTTGAAAGATGCATGACTAGACAGAGACACAGAGAGAGACATAGAGGAGCCCACACCTTGTTTGCGGCGCAGCAGGCAGTCCACCAGCTGTGTCTTGTCCTGCACGGCCTCAGCCAGACAGTCCAGACGCAGCTGCAGGTGCCACATACACCCCAGTCGCGCGTCTATCACGATGTCCGGCTGAAACACACGTACAAACACACACTGATTGACGTGTTTGTCTTTAACACACACACACACACACACACACACACACACACACACACACACACACACACACACATGGTACTCCGTAGTGTAGTGGTTAGCAAAAGTTCACAACCGAGAAGTCCCGGGTTCGATCCTCTAGCGGAGCGAAGACAGACGGGCGGTCTCCTTAAAACCCGAGCCCCTGTCCACCCAGCAGTGAATGGGTACCGGGTGATAGCCGGGGGTTTGTGACCCGCCTCCCGGGGTGGTGGCTTCCCCCAACACTAAGCACTAAGGAGGAATGATTAAATGTAGCTATGGAGACGGGGCCATGCCAGTGTAGCTCAGGCCCTGGAAAATACAACTAGATAAATACAACTAGGTGAATACAGAGACAGAGGAAGACTTATTTATTTACTGGCAACTTATTTAAGGTAGAAAACAATACAGTTCACACAACACGTTCAAGGGGGAATATAAATTGAGCCACAACTTACCTAGAGCACAACCTATATTATAACAACCTGTATTATAGAACACAACCCTGGTGAAAAATATGACAAACTAAAATAGACAAAAAAACAAACAAGAAACAGGTAGCCCAAAAAAAAAAAAAAAAACAGGTAGCCCCCCCCCCAAAATAAAAAAGGTAGCCAAAAACAAACAAAACGACAAGTAGCCAAAAAAAAAAAAAAAAAAAGTGGCCAAAAAACCCCCCCCAAAAAAACAGGTAGTAAAAAAAACCCAAAAAAACAGGTAGTAAAAAAAAAACCCAAAAAAAACAGGTAGCCAAAAAAACCCAAAAAAAACAGGTAGCCAAAAAACCCAAAAAAACAGGTAGCCAAAAAAAAACCCAAAAAAAAAAACACAGGTAGCCAAAAACCCCCCCCAAAACAACAGGTAGCCAAAAAAAAAACCCAAAAACAGGTAGCCAAAAAACCCCCCCCAAAAAACAGGTAGCCAAAAAAAACCCCAAAAAACAGGTAGCCCCCCCCTCAAAAAAAAAAAACCCAGGTAGGCAGCTAAAAAAATTAAAATAAAATACAAGAAACAGTAGCCAAAACATTTGTAAAACATTGCAAATCACACCACTCATTCACGGTAGACTATATATTGAGGCCCAACACTGACCTGAAAGACGACCCAGGTAGGGGAGTACAGTTCACAGGGGAGTGACGGGGGTGCCGTGGCGGCAGGGCAGGGCAGGGCACAGGGCTCCAGCAGGGCGAAGGGCTGCACCGAGCGTGGGGGGGGCAGGGGGAACACCCACGTCACGCCCCCCCCGCCATCACCGCCCCCACACCCACGTCAAACAACAAGGAAGTCTGTGCGGGAGAAGAAAAAAATGTATGATGTTGATGGGGATTTTTTTTTTTTTTTTTCTTACGACAAATTTTTTTACGACTTTTTTTTTTTTTTTTTTTACGACTTTTTTTTTTTTTTGTCCAAGAACAACAACAACAAAAAAAGTTTATATATTCTCTCTGAAATTGAGACAAAGAGCCGGGATCCCACGAGGGTAACTCATTTCCCGTATATAACAACTAGGTATATACAACTACCGTCAATAACACTAATGTCGCCACTGCACTAATGTCGCCAGGCGCCATATATTACAAATTTTAGCATCACTACAGCCTTGTACGTGCCACTGAAGAGGCGTGCACAGTAGTTTATATTATGTACCTGTCTTCAGTGGCACATACAAGTTTGTAGTGATGCTTAAATTTGTAATATATGGCACCTGGCGACATTAGTGCAGTGGCGACTATAGTGAGTGTTGTTGAGGGTAGGTAAAGTAGTCCAACACACACACCTTGGAGGCCTGGTGGTGGACGATGATGAGACTGTCGATGATGTTCACGGCGAATCTCCCGGTCAGTTCCAGTCGACAAGTGTACGTCTTCTTAAACTGACTGTCCCTGAGGAGGAGGAGGAGGAGGGGTGGAAGAGGAGGAGGAGGAGGGGTGGAAGAGGAGGAGGAGGAGGGGTGGAAGGAGGAGGAGGAGGGGTGGAAGAGGAGGAGGAGGAGGGGTGGAAGAGGAGGAGGAGGAGGGGTGGAAGAGGAGGAGGAGGAGGGGTGGAAGAGGAGGAGGAGGAGGGGTGGAAGAGGAGGAGGAGGGGTGGAAGAGGAGGAGGAGGAGGAGGAGGAGGAGGAGGAGGAGGAGGAGGAGGAGGAGGAGGAGGAGGAGGAGGAGGAGGAGGAGGAGGAGGGGTGGAAGAGGAGGAGGAGGAGGAGGAAGAAAACATGAGAGAAAATATAAACACACCACAGAAAAATCAACCGCAACAAAAAACAGTATGACATGTAAACAAACACTCATCAAAAGTCTAAAACAAAAGAAAACAAAAGAAAAAACAACAGAAAAATCAAACACGTGACAGAAAAAAAAGAGACAAACATGAATGAACTCCATCACAAAAAATCTACACCAAAAAAATATGATAAAAACACCACCCCAAAAAATAAATAATCTACCCAAACAAAATTAAATGAAAAAACACACCCAAAAATGAACCCCAACAAAAACCACGACACAAACAAACCCTCATCAAAACAAGACACTGGCATTGATACTGGTTCTGCGCATAGATGTCTTAAAACACACTTCACATAAAATCCATTGAAAAAAATAATATATAATACATAATCACTTCAACATAACTATAACAGCGGCATCAATACTTGTTCTGAGTGAAAATGAATGACCTCCATAAAAAAAAAAAAAAAAAAAAAAAAAAAAAAAAAAATGTCAAAACACCACCCAAAAAAATATATTATAATTTACCGAAACAAAATAAAATTAAAAAACACACCAAAAAGTCAACCCAACAAAGCACACGACACACAAACCCTCATCAAAACAAGCCACTGGCATTAATACTTGTGTTGAGTGTAGTTGTATTAAAACCCACCACATCAAATCAATTGAAACAAAAAAATATATAACATAAACACCCAAACACATAGAAATCAAAACAACAGTAGCGGCAAATACTACTTCTTCGGGGTGTAGATAGGTGTCAAAATCTATCAAAACAAAAAATAGGACACCACCACACATCAAAACAAGACCAACAAAATAAAACAAAAATAAATACCAAAAAAATCAACCCAAGCATAACTATAACAGCGGCCTCAATACTTGTTCTGGGTGTAGATGTCGAGTGCTGCCGTGACGGAGGGCGAGGCGGGATGGCGGAGGACACAGGCGGAGGGCTGCCCGTACACCCAGCCCACACACACGTCCCGCTCCCCCAGGGTCACGCCGGGGGCACTGGGACCACCAGGACCACTCACCTCCACTGGGGGGCGACACAGGGGCAGGGATTAGCGTCTGGGGTACTTATGAAAATGTGCCTTAAATGAAAATGAAAATAAACCATAAATGAAACTGTAGCCCAGGATGATGGATTACCACCTTGATGATTTGTAAAAACCTTCTATACTTTAGTTGTACATTTGCTGTATGATGTGTTAAGAATGATTACTGCCGAGACTATTTGTGACAACCTTCCTTATTGTAGTATTTAGTGGTGTGTATTCTACTCAGTAAGTCTGTCTGTCTGTCTGTTTGTCTTTCTCTCAAACCTTCAAATTTTTAGTTAATCTCTATCTCTATCTGTCTATCTATTTGTATCACCTTCAAATTAGGTTAGTTGGCTCTGTCTGTCTGTCTATCTATCTATCTATCTATCTATCTATCTATCTACTATCTATCTATCTATCTATCTATCTGTCTGTCTGTCTGTCTGTCTGTCTGCCTGTCTATCTATCTATCTGTCTGCCTGTCTCTCTCTCTCTCTTTGTATCACCTTCAAACTTGGTCAGCTTGGTGGACTGGCCAGGCTTGAAGGCGAAGGGCTGCAGGGTGGTGGTGGAGGGTGAGGCGCCGCAGCACAGCAGCAGCAGCAGGCACTCGGGGCTCCACACAAACCAGCTGCACTGCACGCTGTAGCTGCGCAGGTGACGCACGGATAGGCGCTCCCGGCTAACCTGCGGAGGGCGGGAAGGAGTTTTCTTTCTTCGTTTTGTCCATGTGCTAAAGTTTATGATATATTATGATTTTACATGTTATGATTCACACACATACAATCACACACACAACACACACACACTACTAAATGAGGAGGTGATATCGGCAAAGAATGTGCACTAGTTGAAGAAAAGACTAGATTAATGTAGATGGGACCACAACAGTGTAGCTCAGGCCCTGTAAAACACAACTAGGTAAATACACACACACAAACCTGGTAGTACTCCACCCCATGGTCGGTCACTAGTGCCAGTTCGTCGCTGTTGGTCCAGATGAAGCCCAGCAGCGTGGCAGACTTGGCGCGGCATTCCTGCGTCAGCCCCGCGCCCACCTCCCCCCCGCTGTAACTCAGGAGCTCCTGCAAAAATACAATCTTTCCGTTAAAATAATTGTTAATCATCGACCCCTGAACCCCAGTAGACATTCGATGCGAAAATCTGATGTGAAACAGAAAGATGGTGATGATGATGAAAGCCTCCACAGTAATAAACCTTCCTGTATAAAATAAAGGAGGATCACAGACACACACACCACAGCACACCACACACACACACCCATCCAGCAACACACCCACACAACACAGCCCATCCAACCACACACCAGCCACACACAACCCCACCCCAATCCCACCCACCACCATCACAGCCACACCACACCACACACACACCACCTAACAACACCCACCACACCCACACACCCCCACACCCCCACACCCAACACACAGCACCCACCATAACACACCCAACCACCACGCATTCTGGACCCACGCAACACACAAACTACCAGAACCCCCACCATCACACCACCCCCCCCCCCACCACCACACCCAGCATGGAGCCCCTCGCACAGCTCAACACATGGGGGGGAGAATTTTTAGTCGAGATATACAACCGATTCTCATTCATCATGAAAGGGAGGTGCCCCCTGAACCGAAGACACAACACATCCCAGCTGCCACCAAAGCCTCGCACACTACAACACACTGTGAGAATATTTATTAAGATATTTACTATTAAGATTATATACTATTTAATATTTATTAATCACAGAACTGCAAGGCACAATAGAAAGATAGTAACAAAATCCACTACTGACTATTAAGACTACTTCTATTAAGACTACTACTACTATTAAGACTACTACTACTATTAAGACTACTACTACTATTAAGACTACTATAAGTACTACTATTAAGACTACTACTACTATTAAGACTACTTCTATTAAGACTACTACTACTATTAAGACTACGTAGGTGCTGCAATAAAGTAAAATACTCATCGTAAACCATAATTAATACCCGAAACGATACCTACGAGAAAAAAATTGAAATATATCGGAACACAAAAATCCCAATGAAATTTAGGTAGAAGAAAATTATTGATAAGTTACTGATAAATAGATGTGCCACTGCCCCCACACACTCAACACCTGCCTGGGGGGGGGGGGGGGGGGGGGACAGGGGTTTAGTCTATTTTCACTATTAAATGTAGCTAACCTAACCTAACCTGTCCTAACCTAACATTTCTAACCTAACCTAACCTAACCTAACCTAAGGCTGATGTATTCAATGTACATGTCAACAACCTTTTATTCTACGTTTTGAATACTATCATATCTATTTTACATGAGCCTTTTAATTAAGCCCTTGAGGCCCAGAACGTAATTTCCATCGTAATATGACCACCATTAGACATTTGAATGAATATAAGCAATGTTTTATAGATATGACCTGTTTAGTATCCTTGTCCACTAGCTAATTTGGTATATTAAGTTAGTTTTTTTTATATTTTATGGCTAACAACAGATGATTTCATATAGCAACTTCAGGAAAGATCTGGGCGTGTAAAGGTTTAGGTACTTCTATGTTTTTTCATTATTTACAAACATGTTTCTTTTATTGGCAGGGTGAAGACCATAACACTGAGGGCTGAGGAAGGCAGGAGCATAGCAGCAGCCGGTGAGTACAACATTGATTCCATACGGGGTGCAGTCAGTTCGTACACAAGTTGTTTCGTACACCAGTAGATTCATACACCAAATAAGTTGTTTCGTAGTCTATATGAAACCATAGTCGTTTCATACACTCAGCTCAAGAGTTGAACTTGATTACTAGAGTTACGAAATGACACCAGGTATGTACGAAAAACTCAAAATCTGTGTACGAAACAACTTGTGTACGAAACTCCCTGTAACCCCTTCCATACACACCAAAGGAAATCAGTTGGATAATGAAAACACCATTATCTGACCTCAATGAGACTCTAAGGTTACCGGTCATTTCGCCCACATGTAAGAGTCAATTCGCCCACTCTAAAGTCAATTCGCCCACACGATCCATGTCACGGAGTCATGTAACTATATCTTCCTCTGGCAGAAATGGAATGAACACCAGTAACCTTGGGTGAAATGACTCCATAGTGTGGGCCAATTGACCTGGTGTGGCGAAATGGCATGTGGGCGAAATGACCGGATACCGACCCTTAAGAATTTCGTTAGTTAAGTAAATTCTTTGGATAGAATTTAGCAGAAAAAATGCCAAAATTGGTGAAATAGGCCTGAAAAAATGCTAAAATTGGTGAAATAGGCCTGAAAAAATGCTAAAATTGGTGAAATAGGCCTGAAAAAATGCTAAAATTGGTGAAATAGGCCTGAAAAAATGCTAAAATTGATGAAATAGGCCTGAAAAAATGCTAAAATTGGTGAAATAGGCCTACAGGAAATAAAAAGTTTTGGGGAAAAATATGAATATCAATTGTTTGCTAACTTCGGGAGACTGTTCTTTACTTTCAAAATGTTATGGTCATTCGTCTTTCCACAACTAATAGGATGATGTCAGCTCACTGTACACATCGTTCAAGGCACTTAATTCGGTAAAATTCTAGAGTCCTTTCCCGCCCTTATTAGTGGGCTTTTATCCTCCAGACCTTCACAGATCCCTTCAGATAGCTACCTCTAAAACGTAATTATAAAGTGGGGAAGAGATACAGAAAAGAAAAAGATTGCTAAAAACCTCAATATATCCTAACCTAACCTGGTAAAATTCTAGTTCTTTCTCGCCCTTAGGTCTTGCTAGGAGATTATTGGTAAAGTTAGGTTAGGTTAAGTTAGGTTAGTAATTTTTTTTTTTTTTACCTCTTCCCCACTATATAATTGCGTATTAGAGGTATCTGAAGGGATCCGTGAAGGTCTGGAGGAAGAAGGCCCACTAATAAGGGCGGGAAAGGACTCTAGCATTTTACCCTATAGAGCTTGTTAGTCCTAAACAATTTATTACCAATATTTTATCGCTATATTAGTAATAAACCCAAATAAACCTTCACACACATCACTATCATCAGTATGGGCGGCGGGCGGGCCAGCAAACGGTTACAGGGAGTTTCGTACACAAGTTGTATCGTACCCAGGTTTTGTTAGTTGTTTCGTACACTGATTATGAGTTTTTTCGTACATACCTGGTGTCGTTTCGTAACTCTAGTAATCAAGTTCAACTCTGAGCTGTGTACGAAACGACTATGGTTTCATATAGACTACGAAACAACTTTTTTGGTGTACGAACTGACTACCAGCAAACCCACCCCGCCCACTCACCTCTTTACTCGTGTCGTCAAAGAACACATTGGTCACTTTGCTGACGGGTTCGAATCTAACTGGGTCACAGGACAGCTCCAGGTAACCCCGCGTGTCACCCATGGCACCCATTTCACCCCCGCAGCCACACTCACGGCCGTGTTGACATGGGGTGACACAGCCGGGTTTGTTTACGTGTGGGA
>JACEEZ010023807.1:152225-167225 GCA_016584305.1 Chionoecetes opilio | reverse complement strand
GAGGAGAGGAGGAAGAAGAGGAGGAGAGGAGGAGGAAGAGGAGGAGAGGAGACGAAAGGACCTACGAAGCTATACTAAGCGGTAGAGGTCACAAGAAGAAGAAGAAAAACGCAAATGAGATAGTAATGTCAAAAAAAAAAAAGGCAGTGCTGGAAATTTAAGAGGCAAAATAAATGAGTTAAAGAAATTATTAGATAAATGAAACAACATTAAGAACAAACTGAATAAAGACAAATAATAAAAGATAAAAGATTGCTGAGTATAACAGTAATATTAAATTCAGCATTAGAAGTATTCGTTGTTTTGATGTATGAGTCAAAAGAAAAAAAATTGGTCTACGCCTTTATACTTCTCTTTTAATAACAATTTGATTTTTTCAGAGACTAACACTTTCAGACTAACAAAATAATTTACTTTTTCCTCATTTATTTATCTACTCAAATACCTATTCACTTATTTACCTACATCATTTTGTAATCTATTCGTCTATTCATCTACCTCACTTGACCTCGCAAAATCATCTACCCTAATTTTTCACTCATGGTCAGCTCCTTATGATGTAAAAAAAAAAAAAAATAATAATCAAATAAAACTTAACTCATATCACCTGTATCATTAACGTAAACTCACCAGTCTTAACTTAACCCAGAATTAGAACCTACGAAAAATAAGGAAGCTACAAGAGGTTGGGAGACCTACACGTGGTAGTTCCTGTTACTTAACACTACCTACATCTACCTTTCATCCCCATCCATGAAATGATCTAGCCTCCTTTTAAAGCTCTCTAATGACTCCGCACTAACTACCTGACGACTTAGTCCATTCCAATCATTCGCCACCCTATTTGTGAACCTGTTTTTCCCTATTTCTTTTTTAAGTCTACGCTTGAGATCAACTTAAGCCGTAATTATAACCTGTATCATTAATTAACCACATCAACCCACCTGTCGGGGCTCGGGAGTGACAGTTTGAGGAGGATGAAAACCACGCCGCCGTTTTGGAAGGCCGTCTCGATGCAGATGGCAATGATCTGTTTCTTGGGTAGACAGAAGAGCCGCGCGAAGGTGGCCCCGAAGGCGAACCCGAGACCCGACACCAAGAAGCCCGCCACCGCCATCTGCCACGTCATCATCAGGAACACCTTGTACGACGTGTAGAACACAAACTGCCGAAATAAGGGGGGAAATGCACCAAAACTGCCGAAAAAGAGGGGGAAATGCACCAAAACTGCCGAAATAGAGGGGGAAATACACCAAAACTGCCGAAATAGGGGGGAAAATGCACCAAAACTGCCGAAATAGAGGGGGAAATGCACCAAAACTGCCGAAATAGAGGGGGAAATGCACCAAAACTGCCGAAATAGAGGGGGAAATGCACCAAAACTGCCGAAATAGGGGGGAAAATGCACCAAAACTGCCGAAATAGAGGGGGAAATGCACCAAAACTGCCGAAATAGAGGGGGAAATGCACCAAAACAGCCGAAATAGAGGGGGAAATGCACCAAAACAGCCGAAATAGAGGGGGAAATGCACCAAAACAGCCGAAATAGAGGGGGAAATGCACCAAAACAGCCGAAATAGAGGGGGAAATGCACCAAAACAGCCGAAATAGAGGGGGAAATGCACCAAAACTGCCGAAATAGAGGGGGAAATGCACCAAAACTGCCGAAATAGAGGGGGAAATGCACCAAAACAGCCGAAATAGAGGGGAATGGCACCAAAACAGCCGAAATAGAGGGGGAAATGCACCAAAACTGCCGAAATAGAGGGGGAAATGCACCAAAACAGCCGAAATAGAGGGGGAAATGCACCAAAACAGCCGAAATAGAGGAGGAAATGCACCAAAACTGCCGAAATAGAGGGGGAAATGCACCAAAACAGCCGAAATAGAGGGGGAAATGCACCAAAACTGCCGAAATAGAGGAGGAAATGCACCAAAACTGCCGAAATAGAGGGGGAAATGCACCAAAACAGCCGAAATAGAGGGGGAAATGCACCAAAACTGCCGAAATAGAGGGGGAAATGCACCAAAACTGCCGAAATAGAGGGGGAAATGCACCAAAACAGCCGAAATAGAGGGGGAAATGCACCAAAACTGCCGAAATAGAGGGGGAAATGCACCAAAACTGCCGAAATAGAGGGGGAAATGCACCAAAACTGCCGAAATAGAGGGGGAAATGCACCAAAACAGCCGAAATAGAGGGGGAAATGCACCAAAACTGCCGAAATAGAGGGGGAAATGCACCAAAACTGCCGAAATAGAGGGGGAAATGCACCAAAACTGCCGAAATAGAGGGGGAAATGCACCAAAACTGCCGAAATAGAGGGGGAAATGCACCAAAACAGCCGAAATAGAGGGGGAAATGCACCAAAACTGCCGAAATAGAGGGGGAAATGCACCAAAACAGCCGAAATAGAGGGGGAAATGCACCAAAACAGCCGAAATAGAGGGGGAAATGCACCAAAACTGCCGAAATAGAGGGGGAAATGCACCAAAACATGCCGAAATAGAGGGGGAAATGCACCAAAACTGCCGAAATAGAGGGGGAAATGCACCAAAACTGCCGAAATAGAGGGGGAAATGCACCAAAACTGCCGAAATAGAGGGGGAAATGCACCAAAACTGCCGAAATAGAGGGGGAAATGCACCAAAACTGCCGAAATAGAGGGGGAAATGCACCAAAACAGCCGAAATAGAGGGGGAAATGCACCAAAACTGCCGAAATAGGAGGATACAAATGATAGAAATAACATGGTAATAATGCCATTATGAAAAGAGGAATAATTTAATCAATGAAAAGATGGAACATAAAAACATGAATTACTGATAGAAAAACGGATATTAATTATGAAAAGAATGAAATAAATCAAATTACGAAACGTATACATGAGAATAAAATGATGTGAAAAGAAATTAAAAGAAAATAACATAACATACTTGAAGTCTGAACACATTGTTATGAAAAGAGATAAAATAACAAAAGCATAATCAGCAGTGGATTTTAATACTTCGTCATAGAGATAAGATAATGTGCCAGAAAAAAAACTAAACATAAAGATATAAGATGATAAAATAATGTTATACAAGATATTATTTTCCACAGTTTGAAGTAATTGATAAAGCGATCAATTTAACAAGTGTATGATAACATTGATAACTAGGGGGGGGGAGGGCACTCAGTAGAGCGCATACCTCCGCCCGAATATAAAAAAGTAAAAAAAAAAGTAAAAAAAAAAAAAATTATATATATATATATATATATATATATATATATATATATATATATATATATATATATATATATATATATATATATTATATATATATATATATATATATATATATATATATATATATATATATATATATATATATATATATATATATATATATATATATATATATATATATATATATATATATATATATATATATATATATATATGCACTCAGTATGAGCGCATACCTCCGGCCGAATATTTCATCAATTGGTTGCCATGGCAACAGTTGTCAATAGATTTCATCCAAAATTAAATCAGTCCTTCCTTATACGAAATAGACTTGGTATACCGAGTTTGGTCCAAATCTATTCGTAACTTTTCGAGAAATCCTGTACACTAACAGACAGACAGACAGACAGACAGACAGACAGACAGATCGGGGTGAAAACATAACCCCTCCAACTTCGTTGGCGGAGGTAATAAGATGATAACAGTAATTATTGGATGGAATAAAATAAGAGCATGTTATATAGTTGTATGTTTATATATGATTCTTGATCCAGAAGTCAAAAATGATTTATTGATTTTTTCCAATTTTTATATCTTGATATTTAATACTTTTTATCATGATGTTCTTAATTTGATGCTAGAATATACTCTCTCTCTCTCTCTCTCTCTCTCTCTCTCTCTCTCTCTCTCTCTCTCTCTCTCTCTCTCTCTCTCTCTCTCTCTCTCTCTCTCTCTCTCTCTCCCCACCCCTCCCTCCCTCCCTCCCTCCCCTCATTCTTCCTCCCCTCACTCTTTCTCCCTTCAACTCTTCCTCCCCTCTCTCTCCTCCCCTCACTCTCCCATCCCTCCTCCCTTCCTCCCTCCCTCCCTCCCTTCCTCCCTCCCTCCCTTCCCACCCTTACCGAGACCACCGAGAGACAAGGCCTGGTGGATCGCCCGTGACGTCACACCATAAGGATACCACCCGCTCCTCTCCCCGTACAAGTTTACCTACCTAATATAATGTTTATCAGTATAAAAGATATACTGTTATCTTCGGAAATGTTTGTTCTATAATATTATCAAATAAAAAACCGTAAAACACACAAAGAAAATGCCATTATGAGACTTTCAAGAAATATGCATTAACTTAAACTCTTCGCCATTTAATATTTTGCTCGCAAACATTTTAAATGGAGAATATCAATAGAAGCGGAGTTTAATTAGCTTTCCATTGATATATTTCGTTTAGTGATAAATGAATTAGCGGCATGCATAAATTAGCGTTAACTAAATAAAAAAAATCATGAAATCGGGTAATTTCCTACCTAATATATGTTTATCAGTATAAAATATATACTGTTATCTTTGGAAATGTTTGTTCTATAATATTTTCAAATAAAAAACCGTAAAACACACTGAAGAAATGCCATTATGAGACTTTCAAGAAATATGCATGAACTTAAACTTTTCGCCATTTAATATTTTGTAAAAAAACTTTTTACATGGAGAATATCAATAGAAGCGGAATTTAATTAGCTCTCCATTGATATATTTCCTTTTCTGATAAATGAATTAGAACCATGCATAAATTAACGTTAACTAAATAAATAACATCATGAAATCGGGTAATTTACTCGATTTCATGATGTTATTTATTTAGTTAACGCTAATTTATGCATGGTTCTAATTCATTTATCAGAAAAGGAAATATATCAATGGAGAGCTAATTAAATTCCGCTTCTATTGATATTCTCCATGTAAAAAAACATTCACAAAATATTAAATGGCGAAAAGTTTAAGTTCATGTATATATCTTGAAAGTCTCATAATGGCATTTCTTTAGTGTGTTTTACGGTTTTTTATTTGATAATATTATAGAACAAACATTTCCGAAGATAACAGTATATATTTTATACTGATAAACATATATTAGGTAGGAAATTACCCGATTTCATGATTGTTTATATTTAGTTGACGCTAATTTATGCATGCCGCTAATTCATTTATCACTAAACGAAATATATCAATGGAAAGCTAATTAAACTCCACTTCTATTGATATTCTCCATTTAAAATGTTTGCGAGCAAAATATGAAATGGCGAAGAGTTTAAGTTAATGCATATTTCTTGAAAGTCTCATAATGGCATTTTCTTTGTGTGTTTTACGGTTTTTTATTTGATAATATTATAGAACAAACATTTCCGAAGATAACAGTATATCTTTTATACTGATAAACATTATATTAGGTAGAAAAACTTGTACGGGGAGCGGAGCGGGTGGTATCCTTATGGTGTGACGTCATGGGCGATCCACCAGGCCTTATCATCTCGGTGGCCACGCCCTTACACCCTTCCTCCCCTTTCTACTCACTGATAGGAAAACAAATCGCTCTCTTTCTACTCACCGATAAGAAGAAGAGTAGGATCACCATGGTAAAGGGCTTGATCACCTTGGCGCCCTTAGCAGCCCACACGGGTCGCCACGCCCTTATGGCCACGCCCACGCCCATGGGCACGGTGAGGGTGATGAGGGAGATCACCAGGTTACCGTAGGGCACCGTCATGGAGCCGTCCTTGAGGAGCTGCTGGGCCAACGTGAACATCCAGAAGGGCATCATGGCTGGAGGAGGCGGTGAAGGAGGAGGAGGAGTAAAAAATAAAGTAACTTCAAGAAAAGTAATGGAGGAGGAATAGAAAAAGTAAGTAAATATATGAAGAAAAAAGCTTAGATATCAAAATGGAATGTGAAATTATGAAAATAGATCAAGGTGATATAAATGAAATGGAGGTGGAATAAAAAATAAAGGAACATAAAGGAGGAGGAATAGTAAGTAAAAGAGTGTCAAGGAAAATATAGGAGGAATCTACAATAATATAAGCGAAAGTGTGTGTCTGTGTGTCTGTGTGTGTGTCCGCTCCAGGTTCCGCCCCCCGTGGCGTAATCCTATTATATGGCACAGTTTTGGAACCGGGTCGACCAGAGGAAAGTTTTAAGCCCACTTATAGGATGATCCGATCACTTTATTTTTTTAATTTTTTTAGCAGCCTATTAGCGAGAATTGTGAAACAAAAAAGTGGGTTGCGAGAATTGAGGAAACCTTGATGTAGGGTGATGGGTAATGGGTGAGTGAATGGGTGGGGTGATGGGTAATGGGTGTGGGGTGATGGGTGAGTGAATGGGTGGGGGGTGATGGGTGAGTGAATGGGTGGGGGGTGATGGGTGATGGGTGAAGGAATAGGTGGGGGTGATGGGTAATGGGTGAGTGAATGGGTGTGTGGTGATGGGTAATGAGTGAGTGAATGGGTAGGGGGTGATGGGTAATGGGTGAGTGAATGGGTGGGGGGTGATGGGTAATGGGTGAGTGAATGGGTTGGGGGTGATGGGTAATGGGTGAGTGAATGGGTGGGGGGTGATGGGTAATGGGTGAGTGAATGGGTTGGGGCATAGACCACTGTATACCTGGACTGCACACGCGACAATGTTTTGAATTGCGGGGCTGCATAGGGGCCTGCGGGGCGCCCAACAAAGAGATATAGTGGTCTATGGACTATCATATAGACTGGTTTATCAGTATATATGATATACTGTAATCTTCGTAAATGTTTGTTCTATAATATTATCAAATAAAAAACAGTATAACACGCTAAAGAAATGCCATTACGAGACTATGAAGAAATATGCATGAACTTAATATTCACTTAACTCTTCGCCATTTAAAACTTTGCGAGTCAACTTTTATCATGAAGGGTATCAATAGAAGCACAATTTTATTAACTTTCCATTGCTATATTTTGTTATCTGATAAATTAATTAAAACCATGCATAAATTAGCGTTAAAAAAATAATAAAATCATCAATCGGGTAATTTTCCCGATTGATGATGTTATTTATTTACTTATATATTTCGTTTTCTGATAAATGAATTAGTACCATGTATAAATTAGCGTTGACTAAATAAATAACCTCATCAATCGGGAAAATTACCCGATTGATGATTTTATTTACTTAGTTAACGCTAATTTATGCATGGTTTTAATTCATTTATCAGATAACGAAATATAACAATGGAAAGCTAATAAAATTGCGCTTCTATTGACACCCTTCATGATAAAAGTTGACTCGCAAAGTTTTAAATGGCGAAGAGTTAGAGTGAATATTAAGTTCATGCATATTTCTTCAGTCTCGTAATGGCATTTCTTTAGCGTGTTTTACTGTTTTTTATTTGATAATATTATAGAACAAACATTTACGAAGATTACAGTATATCATATAAACTGATAAACCAGTCTATATGATCCGTATATATATATATATATATATATATGAATCCGAGCGTCCCTCCGACTTCAGGCCCTTGTGCGACAGGCCGATATTCCGTGCGCAGTCCAGGTATACAGTAGTCTATGGTTGGGGTTGATGTGAAATGGGTTGGCGTTAATACATACATTTCTACATCCATGATTTCAGGAAAGTTAGAAGGGGCTATCTGAGAGTCTTGTTGGTGGGTCGAGGCCATTGGCTATTGGTGTAGGCTATTGGCTATTGTGACCAAAGCCTCCGACAGGAGCTAGCAAAAGTCGCCCGGAGGGTCGGCTTTCGGTAGTGCAAAGAAGGTAAATATGGATGAAGCCTGTAGGGTATGGGATTGAAGTAAGACAATATATGAAGAAAGGATTATAAAGGAAAGTCCACGGAGAGGAACAGTATGTCAGGAGTGTCAGGAAATATAGAGGCTGAAAATATAATGAGAGAAACCAGATAAAATAAGAAATGAAAATAAAAAATAACTAAATGAAGAAATGTATATAAAAGAGTCAAAAGAAGTAGTTATTGGGGCCGGTAAAGTATGAGTAGAAATAATAAACAACTGAGACAATAAATAAATATAAATATATAAAAAATATAAAAAAGAGAAAATAAAAATATATTCAAAATACAAAAAATTCATGGGCAGAAAAAAATGGATACAATTATAGTGAGTAAAAAAAAAAAAAAAAGAGACACTATATACTATACTATTATATTACTATTATATTTCTAACTATGACATCAAGATACTAACCAATGATATCAATAATAAAAAAATAGATGAAAAAAGTGAATAGAGGAATGAGTTACCATAAAAAAAGAAAAAAAAATATATATATAAATAAATAAAATTTAAAAAATCATGGGTAGTAAAAAGTTAAACCAAAAAAAAAAAAGAAAAAAAAATATTATGGGTAGTAAAAAGTTATACCAAAAAAAAAAGTGAAAAAAAAATCATGGGTAGTAAAAAGTTATACCAAAAAAAAAAAAAAAAAAAAAAAAATCATGGGTAGTAAAAAGTTATACCCAAAAAAAAAGTTAAAAAAAAAAAAATCATGGGTAGTAAAACGTTATACCAAAAAAAAAAAAAAAAAAAAAATCATGGGTAGTAAAAAGTGATACCAAAAAAAAACTAAAAAAAAAAAAAAAAAAAAAAAACAGACACACATACCCATGGCCGCCACCGTGGACACCGAAGTCATGGTGATGGAGAGGTTGATGTCCCCGCCGAACATGAGTGTCCAGAAGTTAGAGCTCATCCCGCCTGGGCTACATCCCAGCGTGAAGAGACCCAGGCGGTACAGCGGGTCCTCGAAGAAGTAGTAACCCATGACGAAGGTGCTCTGAGAGAGAGAGAGAGAGAGAGAGAGAGAGAGAGAGAGGAGAGAGAGAGAGAGAGAGAGAGAGAGAGAGAGAGAGAGAGAGAGAGAAAAAAAAATTGAGAGAAAAAAAGAAAAAGAGAGAAAAAGAGAGAGAGAAAAATGAGAGAGAGAGAGAGAGAGAGAGAGAGAGAGAGAGAGAGAGAGAGAGAGAGAGAGAGAGAGAGAGAGAGAGAGAGAGAGAGAGAGAGAGAGAGAGAGAGAGAGAAGACTTATACAATTAATCGAACTCAGATAAACCTCGAAATCTTTCTCATAAAAACTCGTCCTTGGCTTACGATCTTCAAAGGAGGAGGAGGAGGAGGAGGAGGAGGAGGAGGAGGAGGAGGAGGAGAGGAGGAGGAGGAGGAGGAGGGGGAGGAGGAGGAGGAGGAGGAGGGAGGAGGAGGGGAGGTCTTCTTTATCTCTCTTATCTCACCTCTTGGCTGACCTATTATCCTTATCTTCTTTCCTTCCCTCCATCACCTGTAAATTCTCCTCTTTTTCCTCCTCCATACCTTTAATGAATCTCAGAAATCTACTCTAATAATTCCTTTTAACTTATCTTTTTATACACTTTTTCTATTTTCATTAATTTATTCCTGTATTTATAGAGGCGAGGCGAGGCGAGGCTAGGTCTATAGAGTAACCAAGGCCTATAGAGTAACCAAGGCCTATAGAGTAACCAAGGTCTATAGAGTAACCAAGGCCTATATAGAGAATACAAGGTCAAGGTCTATATATATTACAAGGTCTATAGTAGATCTAGGTCAAGGTCTTGCTCCTCACCAAGGGCATGAAGACGAACTGGGACACGAAGCCAACGACGGGGCCGAGCGGGCGTCTGAGCACCGCGCGGATGACGCCGAGGTCCAGCTGGGCGCCCATGTTGATGTTGTTGATGAGCAGGAAGGTGGAACCCAGTCCTATAAAGGCAGCCTCCAACACCTGGGCTCCCCGGTCCACCACGATCTGAAGGGCGAGGTGTTGTGGTGGTGAAGGATATGTGGTGATGGGGGTGTGGTGGTGAAGGGGCAGGTGTTGTGGTGAAGGGGAGGCAGGCACACAATAAGGGGGAGGTAAAGGGGAAGGTGTGGGAGGGCGTGAGGGGGGGGGGCAGTGTCGCGCCACAAGCCTCACCTTGAGGTCGTTGAGCAGCGTCAGGTTGGTGGTGAGGTGCAGGTCGCCCCAGGTGTCGTTGGTGGGCCAGGCGCCTGTGTGCAAGTCGTCCCAGGGGTCGTGCAGGCTGTCATTCTCCCCCGGGGTTCTCTGGGGCGTCAGGGGCAGGTCGTTGCGGGTGAGGAACAGGCCGACGCGCGTCCTGCCCCAGAAGTACCCGGTGAAGGTGAGCGTCTTGTTCACGCCCTCCGCTGCCTCCAGCGGCGACCACTGCACCACGCGACGCTGCCACGCCAGACGCCACGCCTCGCGATGCCACGCCGCCACCTCTACAACCGCACCCGCAGGGTACGCCAGCACCCGCGCCGCCTCGCTGTCGCTCAGCACCAGGCTCAGCGTCAGGTTGTGCGGCGTGTCCTCGGGCACCTTCCACTCCCCGCTCGGCGACACCTCCACCACGAACCCCGCGCCCCGCCCCGCGCACCACGCCACCACCACCACCACAGCCACCAGCCACGCCATCCTGCCCGATGCCGCGTGTGTGCGTGTGTCGCTGCCACGCCACCACCACACTGCCGCGGCGGGAGGGTCAGCGGCGACGCGCCACTATAATCTCTCTGTGCTATCTGTGTGTTACATGTATCTGTGATAACGACCATCACCGCCGCCACGGTGATAGGCGCGAGGTGGTGTATCGCTGACTGCTCAGCTATTTATTAAATATTATGATATGCTGAGTTGACCGATATATTATTAATGAAGAGTGTAAGCTGGTGGTGGTGGTGGTGGTGGTGGTGGTGGTGGTATTCAGTCCTGCAGACGTGCGGGCATTGCAGGGACAGTCAACAATAGATATCCGACGCGTGGAAGAAGGCCTTTCCTCCTGTAGGAGTAGCGAGTCCATCCCGGGCCGCGGGGCGTGACGCGACGCTCCTACCCCGCCCGCATGTTCCCGTTTTCTGGAAGAGTATGTGGCGTTTACTCTTGAACATGTCAGGTTAGGTTACGTTAGTTACGGTAGGGTAGGATAGGTTTCATGGGAACCATCTCAGTAACTTTGCGTGGGAATCACAATGAGGGTATTTACGAGAAAATCCTATGGTTAGTTTTCGAGCTACAAAGCTCAAAGGGCCGGTTTCCTCCCTCACCTAGGAAAACCACTAAATACTCTACATAGAAGTTGGTTGAATATTGCGAACGAGGCTGATTCGCGCCGCCTGGGTGCCGCCCCTTCGGCATCCCTCATGGCCGGTCTGGAATGGTCGACAGGCATGCCCACAAGAGATGACCTTTTCCTATGATTTTTGTTTAAGAGCAGTCTTTACCCGAGAATGGGAAAAAATGGCTTTATCGAGAATTAAAACTGATAGTGGGTGTGGTGGTGGTGCTATGGTGGGTGAGGGTGGCGGATCCTATTGGCAAGTGGTGGGTGATGGGTAGGTGCCAGGGTGAGGGTGATGGATATTTGGGTGATGGGTTATGGAGTTTAGGGAATGGTGGGTGGTGATGGTAATGAGGAGTGAATGGGGTGATGGGTAATGGGTGAGTGAATGGGTGGGGTGATGGGTAATGGGTGAGTGAATGGGTGGGGTGAAGGTGTGAATGGGTGGGAGAAGGGGTGAATGGGTGGGGGTGATGGGTATGGGTGAGTGAATAGGGTTGGGGGTGATGGGTAATGGGTAGTGAAGGTGTGTGGTGGGTAATGGTGTGGGCGGTGATGGTACATGGGGAGTGAATAGGGTGAGGGGGTATGCGGGTCAATAGGGTAATGGTAGTGATTTTGATGGTGTTGGGTGTGAAGTGGATGGTGATGAGAGTGAACTCATGGGTGGGGCTGATGGGAATGGTGAGTGAAATGGATATAGCTGATGGTGCTTAAGACATTCACACAATTTCATGAAAGTTAGAAGGGCACTGGAGAGTCGGTTGTGGCCGAAGGCAGGTGCCGAAGGCCACGGACACACATCCCTCGCAAGTGACCGACAAATGCCCGGAGCACGGACAGTAGTACACACAGACACCGGACACAAGAAACGGACAACACACAACAATAGACAATGTGACAAGCGCCAGAAGCACGGAAACACTCACACCACACACGGACACACGACCAGGACACACGGACACACGGACACACAGACACACGGACACACAGACACACGGAACACGGACACAGGAACACCACAGACACACGGACACACAGACACACGGACACACAGACACACGGACACACAGACACACGGACACACAGACACACGGACACACGGACACACGGACACACAGACCACGGACACACAGACACAGGGACACACAGACACACGGACACACAGACACACGGACACACAGACACACGGACACACAGACCACAAAACGGACACCACAACACACAACACACACACGGACACACAGACACACGGACACACAGACACACGGACACACACACACACGGACACACAGACACACGGACACACAACACACGCACACACAGACACACGGACACACAGACACACGGACACACAGACACACGGAACACAGACACACGGACACACAGACACACGGACACACGACACACGGACACACGGACACACAACACAGACACACGGACACACAGACACACGGACACACAGCACACACGGACACACGCAGACACACGGACACACGGACACACAGACACACGACAACGACACACGACACACGGACACACACGACACACGGACACACAGACACACGGACACACAGACACACGGACACACAGACACACGGACACACGGACACACAGACACACATACACACACACACACGGACACACAGACACACGGACACACAGACACAACGGACACACAGACACACGGACACACAGACACACGGACACACGACACACAGACACACATACACACACACACACGGACACACAACACACGGACACACGGCCACACGGACACACAGACACACGGACACACGGACACACAGACACACATACACACACACACACGGACACACAGAACCAACACGACACACACGGACACACAGACACACGGACACCGCCACACGGACACACAGACACACGGACACACGGACACACAGACACACAGACACACACACACACGGACACACAGACACACATACACACACACACGGACACACGGACACACAGACACACATACACACACACACACACGGACACACAGACACACGGACACACAGACACACGGACACACAGACACACGGACACACAGACACACGGACACACGGACACACAGACACACATACACACACACACGGACACACAGACACACGGCCACACAGACACACGGACACACGGACCACAGACACACATCCACACACACACGGACACACAGACACACGGACACACACTGCTTGATACCATTAAAAGCAGAGTTTGCTATCATCTATTCCGTGACGGGGGAGTGCGGGGCTACCGTGGGCGGGGCGGGGCGGGGCGGGAAGGTCAAGGGCGGCCCCGGTGCCTGCCTGCAGGGGGCACTGCAGGGATGCTTGAGGCTTATCAGGCGAAGGTGGTGTGACGGGGACCACTGAGACAGCTCACTGCCGGCGATAAGGGGAGTGCAGTGGCGGGGGAGATGGGGGGGAGGGCAAGTCACGCAGGCTTGGTATGTGCCCTTAACCCTTGACCTTTGTGGAGGCATGATAGAGTATTGCTTCAGGGGGAGACGGAAGCTGCCCGTGTGGAGGGAGGGACACACACACACGCACACACACACACACACACACACACCACACACACGCACACACACACACACACACACACACACACACACACACACACACACACACACGGAGTGGTACTCCGTGGTGTAGTGGTTAGCACGCTCAGTTCACAACCGAGAAGTCCCGGGTTCGATCCCCGGGCGGAGCGGAAACAGATGGGTTGTTTCCTTAAAACCCGAGCCCCTGTCCACCCAGCAGTGAATGGGTACCGGGTGTTAGCCGGGGTTTGTGACCCGCTCTCCGGGGTGCTGGTTTCGGCCAACACAAAAGCACTAAGGATGAATGATAAAAATGTTGATATAGAGACGGGGCCACACGAGCATTGCTCTGGCCCTGTAAAATACAACTAGATGAATACAACAGATGAATACACGCACACACACACACACACACACACACACACACACAACACACACACACACACACACACACACACACACACACACACACACACACACACACACACACACACACACACACACGTAGGGATGAAGGAGGGAAGGTAGAATGGGGACAACGCCTAGGCATTTTTTGGGGGGATTGCATAATTAACTGAGTAAGAAAAATATTGTTCTTGTATCTTGTGTTAAAAAAATCAACCTTCCTCACAGTTCCTCATTCACTAAACTTTTCTCATATATTTTCCTGAGTTTTCCCCCTAAAAAAAAATTCCTAACCACTCAACAGCAAGCGAAAAAGAGCAGACACAAGCGGGGATCGAACTCAGGTCTCCATCGACAACGTTAGCCATTGAGCCAGTGTGTGTTGCTTCTCTGGCTTGCTTTGCCGTCTCCATCACCTCTCCTTGCCTTGTTTATTTATTTATATGTCTGCGTGTTTGGGTGTTTTGTTAACTTTTTACTTATTATCTGTTTTGTTGACATCAGGGCAATTATGAACAAGCAAACACAACGCACACACACACACACATCCGTAAAGAAAGAGGAGGAGGAGGAGGAGGAGGAGGAGGAGGAGAGGAGGAGGAGGAGGAGGAGGAGGAGGAGGAGGAGGAGGAGGAGAGGAGGAGGAGGAGAGGAGGGGTTAGGGAATGTAGGAAAATAAAAGCACAAGGAGAGAATGGTAAGAAAAAAATGAGGAGAGAATGCAGAAAAAAAATGAAGGAGGAGGAGGAGGAGGAGGAAGAGGAGGGAGGAGGAGGAGGAGGAGGAGGGAGGAGGAGGAGTGGAAGGGATGTGTGTGTGTGTATGTGTGTGTGTGTGTGTGTGTGTGTGTGTGTGTGTGTGTGTGTGTGT